>VDFB02056431.1:0-15746 GCA_007258455.2 Sequoia sempervirens | reverse complement strand
CCTTGAAATACAACACTCATGTTACCTCTTGACTTGTTCCTAGTTAGGTTCCAAATAGGAGAAAGGTTCTTAAAAGAATGTTAGAGTTAGTACACTCATAAAAGCAAAATTTTTCTTGGGAACAACTTGACAAACCAAAAGTGAGTTTTTTATAGTTTGTCAAGGTTAAATTGGGAAAAAATTGGGCTAGGGAAAAATTAGAATTTTTTTTCCTAGAAATTGAAAAAGACCAAAAAACCTAATTTTTTTACCATAAAATAAAAAAAATTGCCAAAAGATCATGGAAAATCATGATTTTATTAGTCAAAATCTTGTTTGATCAAGAAATTACAAAAATTATGAGAAATTTAGGTAAAAATGTGGCAAGGAGAGTGAGAAGAGATTTACTACAATAAATAATGAGTTTTAAAACATATTTGCTTGTATGAGTACACTATTATTTATTTGTATTGCCATTACTTATATTTACCAAAATGATTGAACTCAAACCCTTACAACATAGTTCTCACCCATAGGTTATCCTTTACTAAAATGATAGGAGTTTAATCCTTACTAAATTTCTTTTGAAGTGATATCAATAGGTGTTGATCTCAATCACACATGTAGTTAAAATAGTAAAGTAGGTCCTTTATGGACTTACAATTTTGATTCCTAGGCTATAATGATTAACATAGCTAGAACTTGTGTTTTGTTAGTACTTTTGCAACCAACTTATTTTGTTAGTTCCTTGTTGGCTTTGGGTAGTTGTTAATAAACAAAAATTCATTACCTATACCCTTGAAGTTCTTGGAACATCTCCAATAGGCAACTCCAACTCCAAACTATCACCCCTTTCTCATTTATAGGGTTGTGATATAATGGAGACTTTGTAATGTCCCCAAAATTTTCATAAAGTGATTTAATTAATTTAAGTTGTCCAAAAATTAATATTATTTCAAAAGGATGACTTTAATTAAAATAAAGTGGAAATAATAAAATATTAAAAAAATGTCACTTTATTAAATAAAGATTCTTCTAGAAGTTGGAGGTAGTTGCAAGTTGGCTTCTTCTAGAAGATTCATTGGAGCCTTTAAAAGGAGTTGAGTGCAAGGCATTGGAGATCAATTGTTGAGTTCATATTTCTCATGCTCTATGCAAAGGCTCGAATCTCTGATTTAGCTAAATCTCTAAGGACGAAAACCTTCAGCAGATTGATAAAGGGTTGGACGAAAACCTGACTCTTTCAAGGAGTGGATTCGCGACAGAGTTCACCTTGGGCTTATTGGTTTCAAATTTGGAGCTTCAAGAACATTTGCTGTGAAGAGCGACTGGGAGAAATTTTGTGAGTCTTCTTCGAAGACGAAATTTCAGTTTTATGTGATATATCAGGTGATATCATTCCAAACAATACAAAGAGTATTATATTCTATATTGGTAACTTGATTTATGCTGGGAATTAATTACTGAGCATGGCTGTTTGAATATTTGAAGGGTTTGGCATTGTACCAATCACAGTTTCCATATTGTCCTTACAAGCGCAGCCTATGTATTAATTTATTGTGAGGGAAATCAATATTTTCAGGTGAAGTTATTTTATAGTAATTTTCAATATTGAAAGAAATCGTGATCTGTGATAGAGACAAAATAGAATGCGTTAGATATGAACATAAGACAAATTTGTCTCAAACCAGAAGCATTCGATATTATTCCAAGGAATCCAAAGTCTAAGGGATTGGAAGATCCGATCTGGCAAGAGTGATAGATATTTGGAAGTGTAGAAACCCCAATTTTCCCGTTTCTTGAATCTAACTGATTTTGTTTGTTTTTGCGTTTTTTGACTATTTTGGGTTTTTGTGCAATAATAATGAAAGAATGCGATTTTGATAGAAATTGATAATAAATTCAATAAAAATGCTATACTGCCTTTAAGGATAGAAAATACAAGATCTAAGGATGGCGAATCATTTATTGATCTTCTGAATGTAATACAATAAAGATCTGGCAACATGCAATAAGGAAATAGCAATATTTTAATGAAAGAACCTGGTAATAGCAGCAAGCTGGAAATACATAAATGGTACGGATTTCACAAGATAGATGTTTCTCCCTCCGTCCAACAGGCTCCAATGATCCCAGATGCAACTACGCCCAAACTGGTGAAGATGAAAGACCAAAAGAGAAGGCGATTTTCTCTGGATGAGAGTACGGCTTTCTTCAAAGGTACGGCCTGCTGCAAATGGTACGGCTGTAGCAGCAATAAATGAAATGTACGGCCTCCTTCTGGAATCTCAAGATCTGAAGGAAAATAGGCGCCGAACTGTAGAAGACTCTTCTGAATGAATATCTCTCTGAAAACCTGAAGATATAAACCTCTGTGAAGCTCTGTAATTTCTTCTGAGTGAAGAAATCCCTCTGCCTGGCAATAAATCGGATGATATCTCACACCCTCTGAACTGCTTTCACTGGAGATGGCTCGTTCCCCAATGCTCTGAGACTGAAACCCTAGGCTTTCGTGCTCTGGTCAAACTTGATCAATTTTTCAATTCACAAATAACCTAATGGCTCGAATCCCAAGCAAAAACCCTTTATTCTTTGAAAAGTGCGATTTCCTTAATAATAGGGAATATTAAAAAGTTCGAACCTTTTCATTATAATATTTCAATAGTCTCAGCTCAAATTTTAATAATAAAATATAATCGTCAAAATGGCCCCTTTCCATGATGGGCGACCCCTTCACTGAAATCACTTAAGTTATAATAAAATATTATAACTTTATATTATAATGCTTCCACAATTAATATTTAATTAAATCAATTAAATATTAATATCTCTCTCAATATTCACCCGATGCTCGAACCGTCTGAAGCTGACGACTAAGGAAGTGATTCTGAACGCTATCAATCCATACTGCTAAAAATAGCAGGGTCCTATTAATCGAAAGTGCCGACATCGTGCTAAAATAGCAACTCGTGCTAGAAGTGTCCTAATGAGCCCGAACGAAAAGCCAATCGATCAACATCGACAACCGGTTTAACCAAGCTCCATCAAGACCTCTTATCCAAACTATCACCTCTACGAGGGTCGAGAGACATAATAGGGCTAATCCCGTACCTCGAGATGTCAACTAGAAGGACATGACAAGCCGCTTTCTCCTCAAATTGTTTGTCCTCAAGCAATCTCAACCCCGATGTCATAATATCCTCGCTCTCCCATGTAGCATCCTCCACAGGCAAATCTCTCCATTTCACTAGATATTCCCTGATAGTCCTCCTACGCAACTGTCTCTCTCTGTACTCCAGGATAGACTCAGGTACTAAAATCAACTTTTCCTCATCATCCAAGGGAGGTAGAACTGCAGACGGTACCACACGGTGTCCCAACGCCTTCTTGAGGCGTGATACATGAAAGACATTGTGTACCCTGCTGTCTGCCGGAAGCTCAAGCTCATAAGCCACCTCTCCAACTCGCCTCAGATCTTGAAAGGACCGTAATACCGTGGCTTAAGCTTCTCTGACCCACTCTTCCTAAGAGTGGACTGACGGTAGGGCTGCAGCATGAGGTAAACCATGTCACCCACCTCGAAATGCCTCTCCGTCCTCTTCTGATCTGCATACTGCTTTTGCTGATTCTGTGCCTTGGCGATATTCTCCTTGAGAGCCTTCATAGTATCCTGACTCTCCTGTAATAAGTCTCCAGCACTCGGCACTCTACTGTCGCTCAGTAGCAAATCTAGAAAACTCGGCGCCTCATACCCATACAACGCCATAAAAGGTGACATCTGAATAGTCATGTGGAATGTCGTGTTGTAGGAATACTCGCACAAATGAATCCACCTGACCCATGCCTTCTGCTGCCCTGCAATGTAGTTTCTGAGGTACCCTTCCACCCACTTATTTACTATCTCCGTCTGCCCATCAACAAGGTGGTAACCGGTGTCGGTAAGCTCGATCCACAAAGTCCGAATAATTCTAAGTGACCTTTCAAGAACCGACTATCCCTCGCCGCCACGATGCCCGAGGCAACCCGGTATGTAGTCCTAATACCTCACTTAAAGAAGATCACACCGTGGTAGCCGTAGGTAGTGGTAATCGAAAGAAGGGCATACTTCACCGATCCACAACTACATATATGCACTACCGGCTTTGTGGGCAAGCCCGCGAATGAAGTCCATCGACAGAATTCCCACTTCCCGCCGAATCGAAGTGAAGGTAATAAACCCGCCGGGCACGCAGGTTCTCCTCCCCGCTTGTTCTCATTGACAAACAGGGCACTCACGCACGTATTGAAGAACATCTGCCTTGAGTCCTTTCCATGTAAATCTCTCCCGTATCTATCTGTAGGTTTTGAAATACCCGGGATGTCCTGCAGTCGGTACATCATGAAAGGCTCGCATGATTATGTTCTTCACCTCTGAACCTGGGATCAAATATATCCTGTTCTTGTAAATGATCAAGTCATTTACAAGCGTGTACCTGGTATCAATCGTTGATCCCTCAACAATGCTGGAAGCCCAAGTATCTTTGGCATACTCTGCCACAATCATATGCCTCCAATCCTCCATAATATGAACCATAGAGCTCAAATATGGCCTGCGTGAAAGAGCATCCGCTACTACGTTCTGGGTTCCTTTGATATATGAGATATCAAAGTCATATGCCTGCAATTTACTGACCCACTTCTGCTGACGATCATTAATATCTCGCTGCCCCAAGAAGTGTCTCAAACTGTTATGGTCAGTTTTGATGCAAAATTTGCTGCTAACAAGATACTGCCTGAATTTTGCTAAGGCATGCATGATAGCAAGCATCTCCTTATCATATATGCTATAAAGTCTCTCTGGCCCTCTGAGTTTACGGCTCTCATACACAATCGGGTGATTTTCCTGCATAAGCACCGCACCAATGCCCTCACCTGATGCATCGCATTGAAGCTCAAAAGGCTTCGTAAAGTCTGGTAGTGCTAAAACAGGGCATGTAGTCATCAACTCCTTAAATTTCATAAAACACTCCTGTGCCTTAGGAGTCCAAATAAATGCACCCTTCTTCAGTAAATCTGTCATAGGGGCTGCATGTCGTGAATAACCATTCACGAATCTGCGATAGAACCCACACAACCCTAGAAACCCTCTCAACTGTGTCAGGTTTGCCGGTGTAGGCCAGCCAGTCAATAATGGCGCGGATCTTTTCAGGATCCATCCACACTCCATCTGCACTGATAATGTGACCTAAATATAACAATTCGGTCATCCCCAAGTCACACTTGGATTCCTTGGCGTACAAGGACTCCCTCTCAAGAATACTCAACACGGTCTCCAAGTGAGCCAGATGCTCCTGCCAAGTCCTGCTGTATATAAGGATATCATCGAAGAAGACCAATACGAATCTCCTCAGCAGTGAATGAAAAACTCTGTTCATCGTGGACTGAAATGTAGTTGGCGCATTAGTGAGCCCAAATGGCATCACAACAAACTCAAAGTGCCCACAATGACATCGGAAGGCAGTCTTCTCTATGTCCTGCTCACGGACCCTGATCTGATGATACCCCGACCGTAAGTCAATTTTAGTAAAGTAGCATGCTCCATGGAGCTCATCAATAAGCTCGTCTATACGAGGTATCAGATACCTGTTTTTGATCGTCCTCTTATTCAGGACTCTATAGTCAATGCACATGCGTAATGTTCCATCCTTCTTTACCAAAACAACCGAAGAAGCAAATGGTGACTTGCTAGGCCGAATGTGACCCATAGCAAGTAACTCCTTGATCGTTTTCTCGATCTCATCCTTCAGTCGTTTAGGATGTCTATAGGGCGTAATCATAACGGGCTTGGCGCCCTCCTTAAGCTCAATAATATGCTCAATGCCCCTGTCTGGAGGTCTCCCTGGTGGAATATCACTGAATACCTTATCATGCTTGACTCTCAACTGCTGAATGTCCGGATGATACTCAGTCTTCTGCTGTCCCTCCTGTATAGGTGCTAAAGTGCACTCGGCAACCCACTCTACCATGTCGTGACGCATGAGCCTCTCCATCCGACGAAAAGAAATTGTTTGGATGTTGCTGTCCCGAATTGCCTTTAGGATGTGTGTCTTCCCATCAACATCAAAACAGATCTCCATGTGCTTGAGACGAAGAGTGACTTCCTCAAGTGAATGAAGCCACTTCATGCCCAAGACCAAATCAATGTCTCCCATGTTAACTACGTAGTAATCAGCCTTGAACTCATAATTGTTCAAGCGTAAAGGGAGATCCTTGATCATGCGTTCACACCTCAAAGTGTATCCGTCGGCCACCTTAACCCTAATGCCCTCGAACTCCTCAGTGATGAGTCCGCGTTTCTCAACAAATCTAGCATCTATGAAATTATGTGTGGCTCCTGTATCAAGAAGGGTAATGACCCTTTGTCCTACCAACACTCCACGAATCCTGAATGAGCCCTCCTGCTGAATACTAGATAGGTGTGCCTCCTGTATCTGAAGCTCTGACTCTATCTCTGCCTTAGGCTCTGAAGCCTCTGGCTCTGACTCCTCAGAACTCTCCTGCTGTTCGGAATTCTCTGACTCCGAATCCTCATAATACGCCCACATCACTCGATTTGCCTTGCCCTTAGGCCTCAAAGGACAATCGTGATTGGCGTCATAGGGACCTTTGCAGTAGAAGCAAAGCTTCTTCCTGCGTAGATCGTTAAGGGCCTCACGATCCAAAGGTGGTGCTGCTGATTTACCCTTTGAATCGTTTTTAAAATCTGATTTTTCTTTGTTAAAATCAGACTTCTCTCTGTTTCTGTTAAAACCCTTATTGTCCTTGAAAGATGAAGAACCTCTGGAGTTGAATCTACTAGAAGGTGCTACCAACTCCATACTCCGTGCCTTCTTCATCGCTTCCTGTAATGAAGGCGGATCGAAGGCTTTGATCCAACCTCTCAATGGCTCCGTCAAACCCTCCATGAAGAGTACCACAAGTCGTCTCTCTGAAATGTTCGGAACCATAACTGATAACCTCTGAAAGTCACCAATATAGGACTCCAAACTGCCACTCTGTCTCAACTAAGCCAAGTCTCTGAAGTAGGATTCTGGATCCTTCCTGTCAAACTGCTCTACCAACCTGTCAACGAACTCCTGATAGGATGTGATCCGATCATGCTGTAGGGTCACCATCCCGTGGTGCCACCAATCGTAAGCTACTCCCTCCAAATGTAATGTCGCATATCTGATTGCATCTCTCTCCGCCATCGGACGCAATGTAAGAAATGTATCTAGCTTACTAATCCATGCCTGGGCTGTCACCTTACCACTACCATCGAACATCGCGAGATTGAGCCTGTTCGTAGCATGTTTTAGATCATGATTCTGATATCTAGGTCTCCAATCCAGTCGACCTCTGTGGTGCTCTTGCCTTTGTGTAACAAATCGGTCAAAAGAAATCCTCTCTTTGACCTCCTGTTGTACCCAAAACCAAAATTTTTGCTTCACTAAGGCATTTTGCTTAATTGAGTCTTAATCTTGTTAAAGTGTTGTCAGATGGTCATTTTTGGGGTTTTTAAATATGGAGTTGGTGTCAGTGTCATGTCAGTCTGTTACTGAAGTAATTCAAGGAAAATGAAAATTTGAAAGAAAATCATCAAAATTCTCTCTGGAGAGGGGAGCACTTTTTCAAATAGGCGCCCTATCTTTTAGGGGCCCAGATCCTGTTTTTAGGGTTTGTCACCTCCAGCAGACATTCGTCCGGCATCACGTCAGCTTCGCAGTGAGCTATCAAGCCTGTCAAACGGACCTGTTTCGAGCAAGTTGTGGTGGATACAGCGCAAAACGAGAGGAAAACGAGAATTGGCTAACACTGGTAAAAAGCGCAGCTTTTGAAGAAGGCGCCCATCTTTTTGAGGTGTCAAATGAAGGTTTTTGGCTAAATGCCACCCAAGATGTTTGTCTCATTTTTGTTCGAGCTTCGCGACGCATCCGTCAGTGGGTGAATCCGAGTTGCTGAAGTCAGTGAACCAAAGGTCAAACATGGGGTCAAATCTTAGTCAAAGTATCAAAGGAAAAAGCAAAAGAGCACATTTTGAGAAAGGCTCCTAAGCTTTTCAGGCCTTTAATGCTTTCTTTTTGATGGTTTCAGATATTCAATGTGTCCGTGTTACGCTCAGCTTTCCGTTGCCTGTCTCCGTCAGTTCAGAGGATGACTCAGCAGCTTGCAGTCGAAGTTTTATATTATTTTGGTCAGTTCCAGAAATGGCTAAGTCTGGAATGAAAAGAGCAACTTTTGAAAAAGGCGCCCTTGTTTTTCATCCCTCAGATGATGTTTTCTGGGGAAATGTGCCTTTGCAGCTGTCGTACAGAATGGAGTTAGCTCCGCAGTGAACCTGAGATCCAGTCCTGAAAGTTGATAAATCAGAAGTTATGAAGGATGTATTTTTCCCTTCGTTCGAGATACAAAAGTCAAAATTTGACTAAGTCTGAGAAAAAGCGTAGCTTTTGAAAAAGGCGCTTGGATTTTTGAGCCTTCAGATGTCAGTTTTATGGTCTGTAGTCTCAAGATATCTTTTGATCAGTTTTTACTTAGTCCTGCAATGCACCTGTCAGCCAGCCAATCGGAGAAGTCAGTCAACCAGTGTCAGAGGATGAACAGAGGTCCCGGCAGAGGTTTTAGCCTAAATTTTCATGAAAATTGGCCGAGTCTGGAATTCGTTTGAGAGTTCAAAGTTGGATTTTCGAAAGAGAGTTGAATGGACGCCTTAACTGGAGTTCTGACTGCAGTTAGACTAAACGTTTTCTGGGTTGTCATCTTCAGTTCATATGTTGGCATGTTGAGTGATCTTTCAGTTCGCATGTCGAGTTAACTAGTTTGCATGTTCAGTTAACTACCTTGCATGTTGAGTTAACTTGATTGCATGTTCACTTAACTGAAGATTATTCTTGAATGTCAACTGAAGTTCACATGCATGGCGAATTTGGTTGCAATTGTGAAGTTTTTGTGAAGATGGCGCTTCATTGAGTGTCAACTGAAGTTCTAAAAGGGACGGCATGAATGATGAAGCATAAATTAGTGAAGTATGGCGCATGAAGATGTTAACTTCAGTTATCAAAAGGGTCGCCATATTTAGATATTTAGAATGATGAAGCATAGTTTTGTGAAGCTACGCCCTTTACAAAGAATGACAACTTTAGTTCCAATAGGGTTGTTATTTTTAGCATGTGAAGTTGGCGCATTCATTGAAGGACAACTTTAGTTCTAAAAGAGTTGTTATTTTTAGAATTGAATTGAAGCATAAGTGTGAAGTTGGCGCACTTCTTGAAGGCCAACTGAAGATTGAAAAGGGTCGCTATTTTTAGAATGTTTATTGCATGAATATGGCGAGTTTCTTATGGCTAACTTTAGTTATCAAAAGGGACGCCTTAGTTTAAATTTGTGAATCTAAAGAAAGTGTGAAGGATGGCGAACTTAATATGAAGTGCTAACTGAAGTCAAAGTCGCATGAAGTGTTGAACTGAAGTATTGAAAGGGAAACCCTAATGCATGGTGATTTATTTAGCATATTCGAGTTTCAGTTAACTAGAATGAGGTCCAATCAGAAGCCAAATGCACTTTTCATGGATTCCTTGCCTAGTGCGAATTTCATAGATGAAAATCTATTTAACCAAGCAATGGCGTCCATTATTTCTTCATTTCAAACTTCGAAGTCTACATTCTTCTTGAGCGAGCAGCAAGCTAAAGGTGCTACAAGTGTTAGAATTCAGCGTTCTTCGTAGCAACGAATTCAGATTGTGCAGAGGAAGAAGATTCCAGACTTTATTTTCACTTTGCATGCAGGTTTCATCAAGTTCCAGAAAAGAGGTTGGCAAATTCTACAGAAGCAGAGCAAATAAAACTTTCTATCTTCTGTCTTATTTCTTCTATTTCTCATCTTAGGTACTTTCTTCGCATGTCAAAGAAATTCAGCGTATTTTCAGAGTTTGATCATCTGGGTTCGCATACTTCAGCATTTGCAGCAAAACTGAAATATTCCCCTTAATTTTTTTCCCAAAATTTAACACACAAATCAGCAACCAATCACTGATTAGCGTTAGCTCCAAATGCAAATCAGCATGGAAAGTAACTCTAACCAAAAATGTTCACCAAGATCCCAATGTGGGCGAGGTGATAGCATATGGTCAGAGGATCATTAGGAATAAACTGAACTGAAATTACAATTCATCTGCTGATGCAGGCATCCACAAGCAGTGGGGATACTCCACTCATTCAGTGGGTAAGTGTTGTGACCTTTTCACACATCGCGCTTCCATTCAAGATGGGGACCCCTAAATTCTTGTCTCGCTTCGCCTTTGGCTTGGGTTTTTCTCTCCGCCTCTTTCCGATAGTCCGCCTTTCTGGCTAGGTCCGGCCGCTGAGCTTAAACGCCGAAAATTCCGACCAAGTCCTAAATTAGGTTTCCATCGCTTCTAGCCAATTCAGGGCAAAATGAAGCGAATAAATTGAAAATTGAACTTAATGTTATTACAAATAGACATCCAAATATGCTCCCGCCGCTCTCATCGAACTGAGGTACTTACTATTTTTAGTAAGTGTGGAATTCAGGGCAATTTGTCAGCTATTTTGAGATTCTGACAGTCACACAGCATTCAGAGCACGTCAGGCTTCTTGCATGCAAAATTTGAGCGAAAATAGATAACTTACTATTTTAGCAAATTCGCTTCCGTATCTAATTTCGCTGTGGTCCGCTGTGATGCAGGATTTTCTTGCATGTCCGGGATATTCCTTCTGGGTTTTTCAAGACCTTCGCGACGATGTAACATGCAAGCCGAGATGACCACTTTCAGGATTCAGCCTTCCGAGGCTATTTTTAGGGTTTGCATGTCGAGGTTTCTTTTGCATGTCAGGTAATTCCTGATGGGTTTTTCGAGAGCTTCGCGATGGTGTGACATGCAAATGAGGATTCTCACCGAAGGAACTTACATTTTAGCAGGTCCCTACTAGGACCGCTTCCCGCTAGCTTCCAAAATCACAAGTCGATCGCTAGCGTCGCTATAAAACAAAGACAAATCCGAGATCTTTTGATACATGCAATGCAAATTAGGTTTCCACCGGAGCCTAAAAAATAGGCATCAAAAGTCAAAATTCAAAACCGATGTAAACCACGCACCAAGATCCTTCAAGCCATTTGGTCGGGTGAAATTCTCATCAAACGAAAGCACTTACTATTTATAGTAAGTCGGAATTGAAACGTATAAAAATAGTAAATCGGGCTTGCATGCTTAGTGTCGTACCAACAAAGTCACGTGGTGAGGATTGCCTCTTTATTCAAATTTCAACTCGATCGAGCTTGGGAGCTACCGAACATGAGCTTACTATTTATAGTAAGTCACCTTTCAAAACAGCGCTATAAATAAGCGTGGTGGACTAAAAGTGGCAGTGTCGACAGGTTGATAGGGTTATGAAGAAGCTATGTTTGAAATTTCAAGTTGATCCGAGCTCCAGAAGTGCAAAATTGAGAGAACTTACTATAAATAGCAGGGCACGATACTGGCGAAGGATGATGAAAATTTGCCTAAGTCTGGAACTTCATCCAGCAGGCCTGGCAAAATGCACCCATCTCAGCTAAAGAGGCATAAAAATTTCTAAGTGTGAGTTCATCCTGCTCAGGGGTCAAAATGCGCCCAAGGTAAGAAGTCAAAGGAAGTCAATGATGTTTATCCTGCTGCCAGGCCAAAATGCGCCCAAGAAGGAAGAGAGAAAAGTTGAAAAGTTTCTAAGGCATGAAAATCCGCCTCCACCCTCAAAATGCGCCCAAAATACAAGCTTATCCTGTAGCAGGGGTGAAATGCGCCCAAAGTTGTAAGTGGTCAAAGAAAAGTCAACACTCAAATCCTCCTCCACATCAAAAATGCGCCATCCACCAGCAAGGGCAAAATGCGCCCAAAGTCATGCATGTGAAGACGAAATTTGGAAGGCGAAGACTCACTCTTGAGGCGTTGGAAAAAGTTCATCCACTAGACACATCAAAATGCGCCCAAGGGGAAAGAAAAGTCAAGAAGTCAAAGATCTCGTCCTCCTCCATAGGCAAAATGCGCCCAAACTTGTGCATGTCAAGACGAAAACGGGAAGTTGAAAGGTCACAGGGGACGTGGTGGAAAGTTTGTCCTCCTCTTACATGGAAATGCGCCCATGTTTGGATGTGAAAAGTAATTAAGGGTGGTAATTGAGGTGAAGAATATTACCAGAGCATGGTGAAAGGTGTAAATGTTGGGAGTCATAAGGCGTTGAAATATTTTAAGGTGTGTGGCGTGATTTTCCCTCATATGTGTGCTAGACGCCTAAGGCCTATGTGTGTTAGAAAAATATTTCAAGGTGTTGAGAGTAAAATGATAAGTATGCGCCTATGTTGAAGGGAGTTATAAGGTGTTAGAAATATTTTCTAAGGCATATGCCAGGCGCATTTTTTTTCCTTCAAGTGTGATACGCCTAAGGTGGTGAAGTGTTAGAGAAATTCACAAGACATGTGAAATTTAAATCTTCTAAGGCGTTTAGAAATTTTAATAGAATTGCCTTTCACGTGTGAAGTCAAATCCAAGGTGGCAAGAGAAGTAAGAAATAAAAGTGTGCTTGACGAATAAAATCTTTTCTAAGTGAAGATGATACTTCTCTCGCTGGCAGATGATCAAAACTTTCTAAGGGAAACTTTTCAAAAATGCAAGATGATTTTAAACTATTTTCTAAGGCAAATTATTTTCCCTTGGAAAATACGCCTTGAGATCAGAGTGATAAATTTCCCGAAGCAAGAACAACTTTTCTCAGTGATGGAGTCAGAGACGATGATAATGCAAGATGATTCAAATTTTTCGAGAAGTCAGAGCAACACAAGATGATCACAGGCGAAGAACGAATTTAAATGATGAAAATGATATTTTTCTAAGGTTCAAAATTGAAAAATTAAATGAACCCGTTCGTTGGGTACCCATGAATTCGAGGTGTTCTGAAGAAAATTTGCTTCTGGGTACTGAACATTTGTGATGATGAATGGATTTCCAAGTCTTCTGAGCTTCGCCGACACTCTTTCAATGAAGAATTTAATCAGTGCTCAAATTGTGAATTTTCCTAAGGGAGAATTTTAAATTTTCTAAGGCAAAAAAACGAATAAAATGAGCTTTCAAGATGAATTTTCTTCGAATGATGAGTTCAAGAGAAATTGCCTAGATAATTTTAATTAAATTCTTCAAGGATGGATTTTTCAGAGCAGAAGAGAGTTAAAATTCAAATTCCAGTAACAGAGCCCCGGCTGGTGAGTAAAAAATGATGAATTTAAATTAAATTTTTCGAAAAGGAATTCAAAACGCCAGTCAAAGTCAAGTTTCTAGAAGAATAATATTCCCGACGACTGGAGACAAGTGTCAAAAACACCAGAGAGGGAAAATTCGAATTCTTGAAGTGGAGTAGGTGGAGTTTAATTGCACTGGCTAAAATTAACTTCTTCTAGAATTCGAATTTTAGCTATAAAATGGAGAGGTTTTTCACTTGTTTTCACAGCTGGAGAAGTCGAATTTGCTCTGAGAGTGAAGCATTGCAGTGAGTTGCTGAAGCTTGAAGGAATTCGAATTTTGCTAAGTCTGAGTGAGTTGCTGAAGTTCGAATTTTGTTAAAGCTCAAATTTGCAGCTGAAAGGACGCCTTGAAGTTGCTGAGAGGGAGGTACGCCTTGGGTTGATGAGAAGTAAGTGCTAAAGTCAAGAGGTGCTCACTTGCTGGTTGGAAAAGGTACGCCCTTGCTGATTAGAGAAATTGCTGAAAGCTTGAAAGAGGTACGACTTTGCTAGTGACTGAAATTTGATTGAGCTTAGTTGAAGTTGCCAGTTGAAGAGGGCGCCTTGGAGTGAAGTAAGTTGCTGAAAGTTTTCAAAGTGTGAGATTGCTGATTGCTGATACGAAATTGAAATTGCTGATTGCTGATAGTGAAGTAGAGTCATCAAAATCCACTTAGAAATCTGTTCTAAGTGTTGGAATTCGAACTTATTCAAGAAAAGAAGCTGAGGTTTGCAAACAAGAAAGTTATTGCAGCTTCTAAAGTCGACTGCAGCCCCTATACAATGCCTTATTTTATTAAACTTAATTGCTGATGAATGTTTGTTATGTTGCAGATGGCTGAAGCAAGGACAACCGGAAAGGACAATGGTGCCTCCAGACAAGCAGTGATCAAGAAGCTGAGCAAAACATTCATGCCAGAATCGAAGTTTATTTCAAAGCTGGGCAAGTTGACGGACACTAATTTGGGCTCTGTCAACCTGGAGACCTTCAAGAATAGGCTGTTTGGAATTGGAAGTCATCGGGCTTCGGTCACTTCGCACAACATCGTCCGCAGTGGATTGTATGCAGCTGCTGGTTTTCCGCCGCCTATGCCAGCGTTGTCGGAGTCGAGCAATGGAGGCGCTTAATTAAGCGCCGAAGGAACATCTATTTATCACGACACCAGATGGCCAAGTGCTTGCCAACCTTACTCTGGCAGCCATTGGTGAAGCTTTCGGGATCCCGGTGCACAGGAACATGATTTACAAGTCCAGAGAACGGGCTGAGCGGATGTATGCTTCCACATTCGAGAGGTGCATGGACACAATTAACACCCACTGGATGAGCACTCCCAAGCCTTCTCGAACGAAGTTGCCAAAACAGATCATAGCAGAGGACCTGAAACAAGAATACTGTGATCTTATCATGTTGCTGAGCAGGGTTGGTGGTTGCCCACAGTCCTACATTTTCGAGCCTTGGATGTTTTATTACATCAACCTGGTGTTAGAAGGGAAGGATTATGTCAATTGGGTCGAGATGATCAGCGATAATATACATGAGCAGCTCCTGAGCTTGCGGAGGACTAAAACGTTTTACATGAGCTCCTACCTTATTTATATGTTGGCACGAATGACGAGGTACAGGGGGATCTCTTACAAAGAGCCTGTTGGATGCGGCTCTCATCAATTCAAAATCCATGAGGCATGTACACAGTTGCACCTGTCAAGTACAACCCATTACAAACGGTCAACGATTCATTCACCATGTATATCAATGAGGTCAAGCCAGTGGAGCTGCTACACCACGTAATCTCTAGAGATGCCCGTGAGTCGATCGAAGGTATGCCGGTTTATTCAATTCTAGATTTCTCATACATTAGTCGCAGGATTTTCTTCTACACCCATATATAGGCTGCCTAAGTACCCAACAGATAAGATAATAATGCTAGAGATATCTAGACAGTTGCTAGCCTTTGACAAAATCCAAAAGAAGAAGAAGAAAGGAGGGATAGAGTTTCCAATTGTGATGGGAAACTCGGATGAGGTGTGTCCTTCGATACAGGCGGCTAGAGAAGCTGAGAATGAGCTTCAATTTTATCATTTCTCATATCATACAAGCCGACAGCATTATGACCCGCACCATAACATCAATTGGGTTCTGTCGGAGGAGTTCAAACATAAGGCCACCATTGAGGATTATTGGGCTGATGCAGTTGATGAAATTGAAGTAAGGAAGAGAATGTTCTCTCGGTTGCCGATTACTCTGATCAGGGAGTGTGAGGTTGTTCCAGTTCCGGACCAGGTTAATGAGGATATGGATGTTGTGCATCCAGATTATGCAGCTGTTCGAGATACTCCACTTCCACATGTGGATTGGTCAGAGCCCGAGGTTGCTGATTTGGATACTCTATCCATCCCGGTTATGACATTCACCATGGCATGGGTTGACAGGAAAGTAAACAGATTGAAGAGTAGGTCAATTGCTTTGACTTACAACATG
>VDFB02056430.1:0-47827 GCA_007258455.2 Sequoia sempervirens | reverse complement strand
GGCCAATACCCATGTCACCATTCTACAACACCCATCTTAACCAATTTGAGGTAGCCTTGGTCGAATTCCTCATTTTCTCCATCTTCGAGAATTTATCCTGGGATAGTAACTGGGGTGTGGAGGAAATAGTTGGGGTTTCTTCCTCTAGGGATGTCCACTGCTGAATGTAGGTGATGAGGTTCGCCACTTGTGCCTTCAACTCCTCCTTCGAGGATTGATCTTTGTTCATTTTCTCTACTATTTTGGCTATAGATCCCTGAAATTCATCTATCTTGTGCTCCCTTGTAGCAATGCCCAGGTTGATGGTACAAATATTGTAGCTAACACCCTCTCCTTTATCCGTCACTAGGGTGACTACTTGCACAGTCCTCAATCCAGATGCATCAACTATTATATGGGATCGGATCCTTAGCTTCTTTTCTTTTGGTGCTTTTGTCTATGCCCTACCAAGTATATTTTCGAGCCAGGACTTAGGGCCTACAAGGACTGGGGTCTTCTTTTGTAACTGCTTTTCTAACCAATCAGGTAGTTGAACTTCCCATTTTGGTGACTCATAGTCCCCTTCCTTTCTCTGTTCATATTGGAGCTACTTTTCCTCATGCCCTGGAGCTTCGTGTTTTGTTTTCTCCTCTTCCTCATCTAAGTCCTAAATCAATATTGCCTTTTCCTTTTCTAACTCAATGGGAGCAATTTTCTCCATAGTGGCAACTTCTATTTGTGATGCCACACTCATTTATTGCTCGAGCTCGATGTGAGGCTCTGGCCTAGGACTCTGCCTTACTTCATCTTCTCTTTCAATTTTATCTTCTTCTTCTTCTTCTTCTTCTTCTTCTCTCTTAGGAGGCACTTCTTCCTCTTAAGTAGGGTCTTTGTCTTTCCCAATTAGTGGTGGCCCTATGGGTAGCTCCTCATTAACTTTAACGTATGTTTCCTTCTCCTTGGGAGGTTGCTTCTCAGATTCAACTTCTTCTCCCATATCCTTGAGATGTTGGGAAATCTCCTCCTTGAGCACCTGATCGGAAGTCTCTATGATGTACCTTTCATTTAGAGTTTCAATGTCTTCCTCTGACGATTGTGACTTCTCTTCATTTGTTGCCACCTTATCTATGCTTAGGCCTGCTCTGCCCTTGGGGTGCTCAAAGTAGTCATCCTTGAAAGAATCATCAAGCTCTTCCATTATCCCTTTAGCAACTTCCTTCTATCTCTTCTCCATTTATTCTGATACTTGTATGGTCACCTCCATCCTTGGTGGCTTTGTGGGCGATGGAGGGACAAGTAGGCCAACAATGATCTGAGCCATCAGAGTTTGGAGAATAGGATTCAGAATTATTCCCAAGAGCCCTGCAGTTAATCTTTGCATATACTTAGAAAAGACATCATGCAAGGTAAGTGAGGGCATAGTAGCTATGGCCATTGAGGATATGGCAGTGAATAAAGTAGGTAGTGGTGGTGGCAGTGATGCCAATGATCAAGGAGATGTCATGGCTGAAGAGGAATCTAGTACCATAATGAGAGCTATTGGAGAGGCAGAAGTGAGGTGAATAGAGATGTCCATAGCAGGCAGGGAAGAAACTACCAATGTTTGAGAAGCAGGGGTGGTGGAGAGGCAACAACAGCGGTCATAGCTAGAGCAGAGGTAGCAGGTGGCAATTTTGGTTGCTCATCCCCTTCTTCTCCTTCATGTTAAGGATCTTCCTCAATTGTAGGCATCTCATTGAATCCTCTTGTTTTCTTTGCTTTCTTTGAGGTCTCACCTTCTGATGAAACCTTATGCATAGGCTTGCTCTCAGATACCTCTTTTCTCTTTCTTGACCTTGTGGTTGGAGGAGACTTGGGGGCTTCCTCAGTTGGGGTAGTTGTGGCCCCACTATCTATCTCACTCTTGAGCTCGTCTTTGAGCTCTCCATAAGTTAATGTGGCTCCCTGTAACTTAAGTTGATCAATTTGGGCATCATCCCATTGCCTTGTTCTACTCTCAATCAGTTTAGTTACAATATCAAGGTCATTCACCTCATCTTCACTCCAGTCTATTAGGGGTAGCAGCAAGTTAGCAACTGCATCATACCTAGGATCCACAAGGGTGTCCTCCTCTACAATCTGATCGAGTACCAGGAAGAGATCGATTTTCTTCACAAACTGGGTGGTCATCCACATATAGTACCACATGTGCACCTCCTTATCATCTTGATAATTCTCCCAAAATTATTCAACATGGGGTAGATGGGCATATTCTTTTCTAGCAAACTTCTTTAATTTTCCATAAGGATCCATTTTGGGTTTGGCCTTGTGGAGATTCAGATTATACTCTGTGATTTCCTTTTTTGAATATTCCACACATTGGGATGCAAGAATAGAATACATGCCTTGGTCGAAGGTGAGAGGGTAGGGAATTCCTGCCCTGTGCTTGTCCCTCAACAGAATATGAGCATTTTGCAACTATTGGGAGACCTCCAATATGATCATCCAGTCATTAGGATACTAGGGTAGTTTGTATGGTCTCTTGGAGAAACCCTATGTTCTAATGTATTTAAATTTGGGGAACTGAATAAACAAGAACCCAAACCTATGAATGAAACTGAGGGCATTGTGGGAGACCCTCATATGAAAATCCCCTCTAACAAGCCTAATGATATGCCTAATGAAGGTGTCATTTAATCTCTGGTACTCAGCTTTAAAATTCATGTATTGTAATTGTGGGTACCAGTCATATACTTTGAGTTCCCTTCTTGGATCTATATTTGGTGCAACGAAGAGGCCCTTGTATGGGAAAGGTTGTGCTAGGAGGTACACCGGGTAGGAGGTCATATAAAATTGTGAAGTCTTCTTCATGGCCAGAACCTACGCATGCAAGTTTTCACTAATGATCTTGGCCCAATGGAATTTTGTTTCTCCCCAAATGATTTCCTTGACAAAGTAGAACATCTATTCCTAAAAGAATGTAGTGCCAGGGAGGCCCATTACTCTACTCAATAGAGTAACCAAATCATTGTACTCTTCATGGAAGTGACTTTGGAAAAGCTTATGTTGTAGCTTAGCAGCACTCCCCCTCTTCTCCTTCAACCAATATTGGTTGATTAGCTTCTTTCATGCCAGGGGATTGGCCTTCCATGTGTTCTCTACGTACCCCTTCTCAGTTTCCTCTATAGGATCAAATGTTGGGATATGGAAAGTTTCCCCTATGGATCATGCTAACAATTCTACTAACAACCTACCTTCATGGTCGATAATCTTCCTATTGCCATGGTGGTAAGCCTTCCTGCATGCCATTACCAACTCCAGAGTTACAAGAGCAGGCGTGAAGCCAACTGCCTTGACCAGACCACTCTTTCAAATATTTCTTACATCCTCCATAATGAGTTTGCTTGTGAGTCTCCATCAAAAAATTTCTATGTCTACATGCCCCAAATTGGTGTCCAATATTGAGTCCCACATAGATGTAACCTTGGAGGTGACTTCCACCCAATGGAGCAGGTACTTCATCAGGTCTTTTTCCTCCTTTCCTCTAGGTACTTCAACAGTCTTCTTCCCCTTATCCTTCTTTGCAGACTCTCCCAAAGGTCTTGTAGCAGATTCCATACACTACAACAAATCCCTATGATTAGCTTCCTTTTTGCACCCTTTTTTTCTTCCACCCATTATTTTAATGTATTTCTCTCCTATTTTTTGAGAAAGTCAGCGCTATTTATTGGGATGGCACTAATTTTGGAATTTTTTGCGCCGATCAAAACAAGTAGGTGCTAAATTATGCACTAATTAGCACCTGGTTTAATGTCGGATTTAGCATTGGGTTTAGTTTTTGGTTTAGCACTGGGTTTTGCGCCAGGTTTAGTGTCAAGTTTAGTGCTGAATTCAGCTCCTAGTAGGTGCTAAATTAGGTGCTAATTAGCACCTGATTTAATGTCGGGTTTTGTGTCAAGTTTAGCACCAGGTTTAGCATCGAGTTTAGTGCCAGATTTAGCATCGGGTTTAGCACCAGGTGTAGCACCGAGTTTAGCATCAAGTTTAGTGTCAAATTTAGCACCAAGGAGGTGCTAAATTAGGCACTAATTAGTGTCCAATTTAGCATCGGGTTTTGCTTTAGGTTTAGCATTGGGTTTAGTACCAAATTTAGCACAAAATTTAGTGCCAAATTTAGCACCTAATTTAATGCCTAATTGTTCTAATCTAGCAGGGATCAAGGGTTAAGGGATTAGGGGTGTTAGAACAAAAAATCCTTCCCCAATATTCGCTAGCCTTCAATTGCTTGCCTACATTTCACTTGCATCAAAATATCCCTCAACCCTCAACCCTCAACCCTCAACCTTAAACCCTAAACCCTCAACCCCTATACCCTCTACCATATACATTGGTCCCTCAATCCTAATCCTTCAAATATATACCCTCAAACCTATACCCTAAATGCTCTACTCTCAACCCTTAACCATCATCCCTAAACCCTTAAACCCTAAACCCTTAAACCTTCTACCCTCTACCCTCTACCCTAATCCCTCAACCCTATACCCTCAACCCAATACCCAAAACCATCAACCCTATAGGTCCTCAACTCTATACCCTCAATTCTCTACCCTCTACCCTATATATTGGATCCTCAACCCTCATATATCTCTACCCCTCCCTCCTCTTCTCTCCTTGTCTCTATCTCACATCTCCCTCCATCCCTCACTCCATCCATTGACCCTCCCTCTCTTCCCTAATCCATCAACCCTAAACCATCAACCCTTAAACCCTTCAACACTCAACCCTAAACCCTAAGCCCTTAAACCGGCCTCTACCCTCTACCCTCAACCCTCAACCCTTAAACCCTTAAACCCAATTAAACTCTCTACCCTAATCCCTCAACACTCAACCCTTAATCCCCCAACCCTTAAACCCTCAACCCTCTACCCTTAACACTCAACCCTTAAATCCTAATCCCTCAACCCCTATACCCTCTACCCTATACATTGGACCCTCAACCCTATACCCTTGTTGTGACTGCAAGGGCATAAAAATTCAACTATATCCCTTTTGTACATTTTATGGAATAATTAATACACCTCATTTCTACATTTAGACATCTACAAATTTTCCCATGTTTAATATTTTTGAGTAAAAGATAAAAAAATGTTTTTAAAGGATAATATGAAGATAATAGTATGATCTTAAATTTGAGAATTTCTAGTATTTGAATTAAATGTCATTTTTATCTTCTTTTCAATAAAAAAATTGTAATATTTAATTTGTAAAATATTATAAAATAAATAAATAATAATAAAATTTATATGTTGAATATTAATCATTATTTAGAATTTATTTTTCACAATAATAATATGAATGGTTTGGAAGAAATGCAAGAGGCAGATCTATTTTAATTAAAAAAAAATCTTAGGATGCAAGGAATCTAATGTAATATCACAATCACAATCACACAATTTTTTTAAATTATATATTTAATTCATATTCATTTTAGTTTTATTTAAATCATAGTAATGAGACTTGGACTCAGCTCAAACTCGGCTAGGGTGACTCAACTCAGGACTCGGGACTCAGCGCCCGAACTCAGCACAGACTTGAAAAAATGAAAAAACCCTAGAAATTTAGATATTTTTAAGGATTTAAAACTTGTTTCAAGCATGATTTATTGAATAAACCTTAAAGACACAATAAAATCATTAAATAGAAGAAAAAATTTTCACATACACAAGTATACATCAATCACATAACTATAAAGTACACAAATTGTAGCTGAGTTGTTGAAGGAAATAACACACTTAGATATATAAATATAGTCAAATGTATACAAAACTCATGGAATATGAAATCCATGACATCGAATGTTCCAAAAAAATATGAAATAACAAAACAATAACTACAATTCTATGGCTCAAAGGATTCTACATCCTTCCGACGAAGGCATCTAAGGTGGGTCCTAGATGATGTAGCAACTGCAACCATAGTCTCTGCTTGTGACTCCATGCCACCCTCACCAAATTAGTTGTGGATGTGTTTGCTTGTGCTTTAACCTCCTCCTCTACCATGGCTATAGCCTCAACCTCTCTATCTGTCTGGTCAACCCAATCAAGGTCCTCGTCACTAGCACAAGTATATATTGATCATATAAGTATAAAGTTATAAACACAAATTTTAGTTGAGTTGCTCAAGGAAATAGCATACTTAGATATATATTCAAAGACTCAAATGTATATAAAAATTATCGAATATGAAATCCATGACATCAAATGTTCCAAACAAATATGAAATATCAAAAGATTCAAAACAATAACTAGAATTCTATGGCTCATAGGAGTTTGCATCCTTCCTACGAATGTGTCTAAGATAGGTCTTAGATGATGCAGTAGCCATAATCTCAAGTATTAGATCGATTTCCCTAATGGGGTTGAGGGGAAATTCCCTTTATGGGGGTCTAGGCACAATGCCTCTAGTGGGGTCAAGGGGCAACGCCCCTCAAAGGGGTTTTGGGGTAGTGCCCCTTGTGGGGGTTGGGGGGCAATGCCCCCAGTGGGGTCAAGGGGCAACGCCCCTAGTGGGGTCAAGGGGTAGCGCCCCCAATGGGGTTAAGGGGCAGCACCCCTTGTGAGGATCTAGGGGCAATTCCCCCAGCGGGGTTGAGGGGCAGCGCCCCTCGCGAGGGTCTGGGGGTAGTACCCCCAGTGGGGTCAAGGGGAAACACCCCTTGGGAGGGTCTGGGGCAAATGCCCCTTGCAAGGTCCCAAATTAAGACCACCAAAACCATACAAACCTTCATGGTGTACATCATTTTTCATTCACAATAAGTAAAAAAAAAACAAGTCTTAACTTTAAATTTAATGTAATTTTTTGCACTTTTCAAACCTTGCTTGCTGAGTCCTGCTAACGAGACTCACCTGGACTCGGCGAGTCTAATAAGTCCACTAGACTCAGCGAGTCCAACCAAGACTCAATAGGACTTGGCCAAGTCTGAGTCCGAGCCCCTAGGACTCAGCTAGGGTGACTCGACTCACAACTCATGGAGTCCTGACAAGTCCAAGAGAGTCTCGTTACTATGATTTAAATAAATATTTTTCTATATATATTTTAAAATTAAAATTAATAATTGTTAAAGATATTTTTCATAATTTTATTTTATATAAAATAACATCAATAGTTTTTAATTATTAATTGAATAAAAAATTTAATAAATTTAATAGATAATATTAATTTTTTATTTTAAAATGAGGCCTAACTGCCTCAAAACTGAAAAGGGCAACCTTAGTTTGACTGATTTTTCCTCCAACTAACCCAAAACTCTATCCACATTGTTTTTATCAAAACTGCTTTTAGAAATAACAAATATTGAGATAATTTATAGAAACATTATCTCAATATTGCTTTACAATATCTTGCAGCTTTGATTTTTACAAAAAGATCCCACTCTAATTTTGATTTCTTTTTTTAAAAATAAAAGGTAAAAATATGATTTATTTTCTTGAATTTTTCCAAGTATAATACCTATCTTGATTTTCTATAAAAATCATAAAGAAACTAAGGCATGAAATTATATGGTTTTTATTCAAAACCATAGGAAAACCTAAGGCATAGAACAACCTAGGAAAGATGAGCTAAAGTATTAGTCAACACACTTTAATTGTAAATCAATGTGATAAAAAGATAAGGGTGAGCTAGGGCAACATGAAACCCTAACCACAAAACATCAAACTTCCACATTTCTTGTCTCATTTTACACTTTTCCATTTTTTGAGAACTTGGCACACAGTCGCCATGGAAACTTAGGGTTTGAGTCTAAAAATCAAACATTTTATGCACTGCTATGTTGATTTGGTGTCGATTTCCTTTAGGAACTTAATGGTAAGTTGTTTCTTCTTTGTTCTGGGTCATTTCGACTCCATTTTTTAAGGATTTAGGGCCTCTAGGCCGCGGCCATGAGTGAATTTCTTATGCATTTTTCTATGTTTGTCTCCTTTGTTGATATCTCAGTACCTCAAGCCGCCATGGATGCACTTGGCTTGAGTTTTGAAGGCCACAGGCACACGGGTTTTAATGGTTCCTCTCTTCACACAAAAACTGGGTGAGTTTCTATGCTTTCATCTTGTGTATTCTCTTCTTAAATGAGATCGATTTGAGCATGATTTGAAAGAAAAATTTTGTCCTTTATGTGGAAACAAAAGAAAAAGTGTGCTCCTCTACCCAGGTCATGGCCATACCATTTTATTTCCTCACTTTTTGCAGAAGATAACCTAGTTTGAGGCTCGACCCATGATAGAAAATTATAATACTTATGGAATGGAGAACTTTCCTACATTTTGTTTACTATTTTTGGGGTTTTGAAAACCTTTCATGGCTACGGCCATTCACAATACCTTCTTAATCTTCTGGTTTGGTCTTCTTCCACTTATATTACCAGACCTATGTTGTCAATATCACTTCATAACATTGTATCACCTTGATTTTCACTATTTAGATAATCTTGATACTCCTTTAAAACAATCGTACAAGCCTGATATGACTGATCATGGTGATGTATTGGAATGGTACAATCAAAATTTTTATCATTTACCTTCAAAAAATTAGATTGTAACTCTTTCATATCAATTGGAATAACTTCCTTCTTCACTATCCATGATTTTTTATTACTTGTTGGGTTGATATTTTCTTATTTTTCCATCAAATTAGACTGATCTAGCTGTTGTTGACCCCTAATTTCAAGCTCAGAATCAATAGTAGATTGAAATAAAAAAATTCCACTTTTTTGTTAACAAAATGAAACCTAAAACTCAACATGTGGAAAGAGTCTTCTTCTTGATATGCATTCTCAATCTGAATAATTAATCATAAATGAAACTTAAATAATTGGAATGGTAAAATGAACCATGAAAACCTTGTTGAACCAATGAAGTAAACTCATACAGTAGCAACAAATGAACTCGTTATTCCTTGTGTCAGTGGGCATACGAAATGCAACAAAGGTTTTCAATGAAAAACTCCACTACCACTAGGTTATGATTTATAGTGAATGCTTGATATCATTGTGAACTGATGTGAGCTTTGATACCACTAATTTGGGGCCTTTTATATCTAAGGGACATGATATTCAAATGGAATAAAATGTATTATAGATAGAAGCTGATGTGAGCTTTGATACCACTGATTTGGGGCCCTTCATATCCAAGGGACAATATTTTCAAATGGAATCAAATCTCTTATAGATAGAAGTAGATGTAGAATGACTAATGTGAATATCAAATCAGAGTGCTTAAACAAAGAAATTACAAGAATAATTTGATGCCATGCTAGAAGCTTGAAATGTAATCCCAAAGTTGTATTATGCAAAGTTCTATGCAATCTTTGATAGGTTGGACGTAATGCTTATTCATGTTTTTCTGCTCTTTAGTAGAATACAACAATATACCAATGCAGTATCTAGAAAAGGATGTCATGTTAGTTACAAGAAATACAATTTCTTGCCTACTATTGGTTCATATTCCTTATGTCATTTTTTAGAAACTGTAGAATATCTGTATGGAATAGGGTTGACACTATTGGAGCTATGCAGTATAGAGCTTTGTGGTAAACATTTTCTTGAAGCTTGTAGTAAAGGTGGTAATATGGCACAGTGCATTGTCATTGTATTGTTAACTAGTCATAGTGCTACATCCTCCTCGATCAAATTTGTTTAGAATCTTAACCATATAATTCCATCAAGCTCCTTGCAACAACAAAAAGTACACCTCTTTTTAATTTGAAATTTCCCCATAAATAATCTTTTTATGAAGTTATACATTTCTTATGTTTACTTGTTGCTAGAAAGTGAGTTATTATTAAGTAATTGACTAGTTGACAATAATTTTTTCTTATGTTTACATGAGGAGGTGAAGGCTTTGGCTTTCTCTTGGTGAAAAGAGGAATCCAAGCTTTCCTATGTTGGGTGGAACGATCTTAACAAGATATTAATATGTTTTGTACAGGTTTGTGTTGGCAAAATGGATCAACAAAAATGCTTTCAGCTATTCACTATTTTCTTTAAGCCACTAGAATATATTTTTACAACATAAAATTCTGTAAGCATACTAATTGAAACTTCAAGGTCAAGTGAACAATTTTGTATTAGATTTTTTTATTTTGGAACTCATGAACATTATGTGGCTAAGAAAGCTATTCAAACAACTTTCTTATGTTGTGGAGCCAAACAGTTACCATGGAATTACTTTTATATCTACAGAGAAATTCTTTTTCACATTTGTTTTCACATTATGTGGAAAATCAAGCAAGGGGTAGCTGGTATGTTCACACCATGATATGGTTATGCAAATGAAAATGAAGCAAAGAAATCATCTCCTTCTTTGCTGCCTAGAAGAATGCATGCTTAATGTTTTGATACATGATATCAGCTCTCTCTTCTACTATCATGGTTGAATACCAAAATCCATTATGGTGGGCCTCCAGAGTTCCAATCATCTTTCTTCCTCTTCCACCAAATGCTAGCATATTTTACTAACATTTATTAGAATTGTTACATGTTTTACATCATTGGAATGACATATTAGCTATAATTTTTTTGAAATTTTATTATGGTATGTGCACTTTGATATGATGTAATATGATTATGGTTTCATTTCACATGTAATAGTAGATATATAATAGAAAAATAAATTATTGCATGAAATAAATAATAACTTTTCATTTTAAATGATTTTTTATATAGAACATGGGTCTTCCAGAATATCAAGATGATCCTCATGATATAGGTCTAAAATATGTTGGTTCTGGTATAGATCACATGGTAGAGGATGATGATGACGCAGATACAAAAGACATCAAGGCCGATGATGACGATTGTGACGACGATGATGATCATGATGGTGATGGTGATGATGATGATGAGGCAATTGTTGGTAGTAGTTAGGGACATTCATGATCATATAGACTGCATCATGGATCATTGTTGATATATTGTTATGCTACCCCTTTTCATGGTTACTATCATATGTATCATTTTCATGGCCTGTAGTACCATATTATTGAGTTGTATCATTTTGACATGTATCATTTTGACTTATATCATTTGGACATGTATCATTTTGAGTTATATAATTTATCATTTTTACTTATATCATTTGTACATGTATCATTTTGACTTATGTCGAATGTTGGACATGTATCATTTTGACATGTTATTAATCTAGTGGCATATTTGACTCACTTGTTTTAATCACTTATATAGATATTTGACTCACTTGTTTTAATTATAAATGATGATCATGTTATAATAATTATCTTGATATTTAATCATATGACTTAAATAATTAAATTAATTACTCTATAATCATATGATTTATTTAACAGGCATGATATATTCAATTAATTAAATTGAAATAAAACATATTATTTTAATTTACTTACTCTATAATCATATGAGTTATTTAAGAGGAATGATATATTTAACCAATTAAATTGAAATAAAACATATTCAATTAATAAATGGAAGCAAGACAAGAAGCATTTTTAGAAGCAAAAAAGGAAGCAACAATGGAAGCCAAACTAGAAGCAAACCAGAAGCAATCTTGGAAGCAAAATTTGGTGTTATCTAGGAAGCAAAAATAGAAGCAATTCAGGTAGCAAACAAAGAAGTAATAATGGAAGCAATTTTAGAAGAAACAAAAGATGCAATAATAGAAGCCATATTAGAAGCAACAAAAGACACAAAAATGGAAGCAAAGCTAGAAGCAACAAGTGACGTTATATCAGAAGCAAAATTGAGGGAAAAACTGGAAGTAAAATCAGAAGCAAAATTGGAAGCAAAATTGGAAGCAAAACTAGAAGCAAAATTGGAAGCAAAATTGGAAGCAAACCTAGAAGAAAAAATAGAAGCAAACGTGGAAGCAACACAAGAAGCAAAACCAAAAGCAAAATCGGAAGCCAAACTAGAAGCAACAAAAGTCAGCGCTAAAGCTGGCACTAAATCTGGTGCTAAATCTGGTGCTAAATTCGGTACTAAATTTGGCGCCAAAGTGGATATACCATTTTGTGCCAAGTTTTACACCAGCTGAAGTGCCCAATTCATGAACTCAAATGCACTAAAATCCAGCGCTAATTTTCTATTTTGTTGTAGTGATAAATCCTACAGATAAAGGTGGAGTGAGCATATTCATATAAAATTTGAGGAAATGTCAATGAAATCCTGCAAAATGAATGTTAGATTTGATAATTCCTCTTTCAAAGATCATAATATTCATCAAAATTCATCGTTTGGCTCTTGCTTGGGGAAGATAGGGTAATTCAAGCCCAAGGATACAGGTTTCCCTAGACTAGCAGTCATTTTGAGGAAGCCGCAAGGAGACGGCACAAAGGGCACAATGGCCTGCACCTAGCCACCCGCACTCAACCCTCTGTATTTGAAATTCAACAATAGGCTAAAGTCTTAGGGCATTTAGGCACATGGGTTAGTCATCCACGGGGTCTTTGGAGGTATTGCCTTGATCATTTTACTTGTCGGTCAAAAGGGTGCGAAAGTTGAGGTCATCATGACAATTTGGAGCTCTATAATTGGGAATGGCATTGGCATAGCGGAGGTCCACAAATGGAGTCCACATTGTGGGACCCATAGGCAGAAAGGGCAGTTTATTTTTAGCTTTTAATTTTAACCTTTCAGAGTGATGTGGGTAGGAACCTGCGAGATGCCGCTAGGTGATGGTCATTTTGGCACGGCAAAGATGAGGTGGTGGCCTGCAGACGATATTCCACACCGTCGAGCCCACAAGAAGATCGGTGTGAGTTATCTGCTTCAAGAAGGGCCAAATGATAGCAAAGGGATTAGGCCTTGCAGGGAAAGAGGCATTCTTAGCATGGTCGTTTGCAAATGGTGACCATATGGTGGCACACCATCGAGCCCACGAGAAGATCGGTGTGAGTTACATGCTTTAAGAAGGGCCAAACAACATCAAATGGATTGGGCCCCATAGGATGGGAGATAGTATTGGGATGGTCATTTGCAAACAACAACCATATGGTAGTCTTAGCATGGTCATTTGCAAATAGCGAAGGGGAAGAGGTGGCTTGCGAACAGCGGCCCACAAAGCTCGACCCACAAGGAGATCTAGACTTGGGAAATTTTCAGGAAATCTAGATGCCAATAGGAGATGGGGAGTCCATGGCGTGGGAGGGAGCAAAGGATTTTCCATTTGTAATGGTCGTTAAAGCGACAACGGAGGCCCATAGAGGACGACCCACAAACGAAAGGGTTCAATAACCAACAGGGGTGACAAACTTCCATCCTGTGGGATCCGCAAGGTGGAAGGTTAGGGTCAGATAGCCATTGAGGAATGGCGAAAGAAAGGGTGTCACCTACAAGTGGAAACCTGCATGGATGGACCCGCAAGATCCATGAGGATCTGTGTTTTAACTTAGTATTTTTTTTTAGTTTCAATAGTGGTGGCAAACAAGTGGCGTCCATCCGCACATGCGAGTCTATCAAGGGTGATTGTTGAGGTTTTCAAGCTTGACATTTGGTCTTCCAACTCAACGACGAAGGTAAGATTGCAGGCCACAAGGACATCGATGCCCTAGTCAAGAATGGCAGATGAAGGGTCAGGTCTCATATGGTCCTAGATGGCTGATTTTGAGGGTTTTTCAAATTTTGTGAAATGGGTTTTGTATAGGATTTTATACTCAGCTAGCTACTTAAGGAATTCCTAAGTTTTCCTTTTAAGATTTCAGAAAATTTGCAAAACTCTTTAACAAATAACATGACCAGGACAGCGGAGGCAAACTTACCCAGAGATCCTACAAAACTTGACAAAGAATCTGATGAAGGCACACTCGAGATTGGCCAAGGGGTTGTGTGGGCAGTGGAAGCTAGCAAGAGCTCTGAAAAATATCTGAATGGGAATGAAAATGACAAGAAGACTTATCTATTTATAGCAAATTTTTCATTAAATTTCCACAGTAATTGCTATATGACGACCAGCAAGGTTGGTGAACACGGGTTTCAAAATGACCAGCGGCAAGAAAGGCAGAGCCCGCGATGCAGGTGGCAGTCAGGTGATCACCATTTGGAGTCTTCACCGAGCGGAAATGGATGATGTGGGACTCACTATGTAGGCAGACATCCCAGGTTGGCCACCAAGAAAATGATGAAAGAGAGATGAAATCCCACCAGGAGTGACCCGCAACAAGAGGAGGATGCTAACTTTAAAGACTCTAGGAAAACTGCCAAAGGAACTCTGGGAAGGAAAAATATTTGAAGATTTCTAGGGTGGTGAAATTTTCTAAACTCAAGATGATAATTTCAGGACTCCTTGACCATCTAGAACTCAAAACAAGGGGCACAAAAAATGAGTAAAAGGAAAAAAAGCGACCCGGCGAAGGCGAAAAAGAGAGGGCCCCTATTCTGAATGGGGTGTGTGTGTTATAGGCACAATAGTTTTTATAATACATGGTAAAAATTATGAACTTCTAGGAATAAAATCACCAACAAGTGAAATCATTAATTCCTAGAGAATGTATAAACTACTCAAAAAGGTTCTCATAATATAGGGTCACAATTACATTTTATAGAAGCACAAGATGTGATAACTCAAGATTAACCAAAATTCAAGAGATTATTCAATACCATCAACAATATTTTAAGAATCCAATTATGTACATATAATTGGAGACCATAATCATGACATTGAATGAATATCAAGAAACATTTTCCATCCCAACAAAAGTTCCATTTTATTCCCTATTCTTTTTCTTAACAAAAAGGATGATCCATGGAGAATGTGCTCACTTTACAAGAAGCTAAACAATATCATTCATAAAAATAAGTTTCATAATCCTATTTTTAATGAATTAGAAGCTAATAAATTATATATAAAAAATGTGTTTTTAGGGTTAAAAAGTAGAATACTCAAGACATCTAGTGTTTCTTAAAGGTGTTAAGATGGGCCCTAAGAAGAGAGGTTTTTTGGGTCTAGCAAGATATTTTAGAAGATTTATTCATACTTTTCATCATATAAAGAAACATTTAGATTTGGAATATATTAAAGTGAATGTTTAGAAATTTATGGTGAAATATTTTATATGCCAACAAAATAAAAGGGAAGAAAATAAAGACTTCAAGCCTCTTTAAAATATTAGGCATTCCAATACAACATGGGGTAGAAATATTAATGGGCCTCATTATGGGGTTACCAAAGTCAAATAATCCTGATAAATATTTCTTGTTGTGAATAGACTCATTAAGAATGCATATTCTTTTGTACTCTCTCATCTAATTTGTACTAATACTATAGAAAATACAAATTTATACAAAATATATAAAAAATTCATGGAATTTCTAAAATCAAATTGTAAAATACAACCACCTCAATATTCCTAATCAAGTGGAAGAAATTTACAATTGAATATGCAACATGGAATGTTGAATATTCATATTTAAAATATTTTAGAGTTACTAGGCATTAAGGAAAATGAGTTTTTGAAGGGCAAGGGAATGTTATGATCATAATATGATATATTCCTATATATATTATATAATTTTAAAATATAATATGGATAAGAACTTGTGGCATACTTAACCCTAACATAAATATTAGTTAATACATGAATCCCTCTTAATTAGGATGAATGGGTATGCCCCAACATAGTTAAGCCTATAAATAAGAAAGATAACTCTCTCCCATATCACCATAAAATCAAATATTAAATTCATATATTATTATCTAATTATTGGAGGTCACCCTATTAGGACTCAAATTAGTATTTTCCTTTTGGCTTGAGCCCCTTCCCATTTTGTACCTTATCCATATTTTCCCAAGTTTATAATTCATCTTAGATATCTTTGATGAGTGGTATTTTGTTAAATATCTTAGCACAGTTGGGTAGAGCATGAAAAAAATTAAGCCTAGTTGCTTTTTTAATTCTTGTACAATTCTCTAATGGAAGAAAGTTATGTCTTTGTAGGTTTTTGGCTTCCAACTAGCCCAAGTGTCATTAAGATGAATTTCCCCACAAATTTTGTTTGGTTGGATTCTCCCACAAAGGTGCACTTCAATTTTCAATCCTTGGAAGAGGAAGAAATAATAGAAAAAATGGCTATGTATAGTTTTGTGAGAACCCAATGTCCTACTGAACTTCCCCTTTGGCCCGATTTTATCTAGTTCAATTAAGTTTTTTTACATTATTAAGTCTTTTTGAGTGGTTAGGGTCCATCTTCCCACATCCACCCATAGTGAAATCATCCATTTTGCAAGATTTTATCTTGCTACTATCTACTTGCAGGATTTTCATCATCTACTAGTCTTGTAGAATTTTGGTGTTGAATTAGATAAGTCTATTTTTGGTTGGTTCAATTGGATTCTTTCATGTTTGTAGAAAATTTTTCCATGTGAACCATCTTATTTATATTTATATTTTTTCATTTCCTTGTTCCCATGGATTCCCCACAATGATTTTTTGTTGTAAAATTTTACATGATATGTGGATGTTATCTACATACCCCTTGAAATCTTGTAGTATCCTAATGCCACTTATTTTTATACAACCATCTTGAGTGTTTGAAAATGACAAATGATGAAGTGTTATAGTGGCTTTCTCACATATCCCATGGGCCAATCAATCAATACCAAGTTTCACATAGATCTTGAACCTAAGGCTAAACCAAAGTTCCAAATTTTGTTTAAATATAAAATTAAAAAAATATTATCTCATAGAAGAGTTTAATGGGTGCTTGTATTTCAAGATTGGTGTTTTTTTGAGCTAAATTGGTCAAGTTATATAATTACAGAGTTTTCACCTTATCTATCCACCTTCAAAATTTCTGGGGCGATTTATCTAATTCTTGCAATTCTTTTTTATTCCATTCTACCACCTACTCAACATGAAAAAAAATTGACCCCTACTAACATACAAAACCTCCTTATTCTACTAAACATACAATACTATTCGCCTTTGGATTCCTACTACATGTTTTTCTTGATAAAAAACTATCATTTTTTGAGGATTGGATCATACAGGTAGAGGAGAGTAGAAGAATACTCAAAAGAGTATAATTTACAGAAAACTAGTTGTAGAGAAATGTTAAGGAGGCAAGGAATTTTTTATGATTTTAAAAGGAATATTGTAATATCAATTTTAGTCTTATGTCTCCATTGATATGTATTTAAAATAAAATATATATATCATTTTGAGATGTTTTGTTTAACATATTTTATGTTATAAATGTAATCACCTTTAGAGGAAAATAACAAGTTCTAAATAGTTTATGAATGTATTGTACTAGCTCTTTTGTGTGTTTGCATATGGGTATGGATAGTATATTGATGGATTACTAAGTACAAAGGATAATGTGATATTTACTGATATTTGGACAAGTATATCAACTATACTTGTCCTCCTTTCCTACTATTTCCACGTAATTACTATGAATCTATGGCCCTAGAGTAGGTACCAGTATCCTTTATGTGTTATAGTCACTCAAATTGAAATAAAATCATAAAATTACTTATTTTCAACTCTAGTTTGCAAGTTCATGATATAATTATTTGTAGGAAGTAAAGAAAACCATTTTCTATGGATCATGGAATATACCCTACCTTGCACTAGTTTCCAAGGTGTTATATCAACTATATAGGGGTTAGAGATAACTAGTTTACTTTGTTGCAAGTATGAGTAGTTGGTGTTGTCATTGATGTCAATTGGCTTATGCTTGTTTTGTCATTGAGGTCAACTGGTTCATACTGTTGGTGATTTTTGGAAGTCTATTGATGGTTGAGAAGTTTTTATGATGCTTTGATTATTTTCATTATGTTATCATTAGTAAGTGTTACTATTGTCAACCTCTAGTGTTACTTTGATAAGAATGTGTATGGTTGAGTTGCTATGTTGTGGTTGGTTTGGTTGTGATGAGGAGGTGTTCCAGATGATGAGAATGTGTTTGTGGTTCTCGGTTTCCAATTGCTTTTGAAAAAAATTGAATAAAAGAGGAAACAATGTGTTGTAGAGGTGTTTTGGCATACAGAGTGGTGTTTTGGTTTTGCTCCACATTTCTTTTGTGTTGAAGATCTTCTTGTGCTATTCGAATATGTTGATCAAAGATCTTTAGTGGTGTTATATCTAGAGTTTCTTGTTTTGGATCATTATGCAATGAAATTTGTGTTCACCAATGTGTGAACTATGGGTCTATGCAAGATCATGGGGGTCTAAAAAGTGGCAATGTGAAAAAAATGCATTTTTAACTTGCCCCAAAAATGCAAAAATCTGCTTTAACTTTTTGTAAGCTTGGGTAGAAAGTACATGGTGCCATAGAAAACACCAAAGCTAAACAAATATCCATTTAGCACGTCTAAGCTATTTTTATATTTCTTAAATATCCTTTAAATGGGTCACAATTTGTGCATATTGATATTCATACATCTATAGTGATTGTAGATCTAACCTGGGATTTATTTTAAAAACATGGCCTAACTATCACTTATTGCAAGTAGAGAAATTCATTTATTGTTTATTTGAATACCCTCTTCTTATGTTGATTAATCTAGTCATGCCATTAATATGCATTCACATTTTATTCTTGATTCTAAGATGGTCCCTAATAATGACTATCGTGATCATGGACATGTTATTGTGTCTCCTTTTGTATTTTATTTTTATCCATGTGTTGGTCCCTAGGAGAGCTTGGAGGAAAAGGTGGTAACATGGGTGGAGAAGGAACCTTGATAAGAGAGGGAGTAATTTTCCTTAAAAAGGAAAAATAAGTTCTCTAAAGAGACAAGTAAGGCAACCTTGGGAGAGGGAAAGATGTTATTTTTAGAGACAATGATAAAAAAAAAATAGAAATTATTTTTTTGTGGTAGAGGACAAGTAGTTCTCTCCAAAGAGGAAGTTATTTTCTAAAAAATAAGATAACTTGAGGAACTATAGAAAAGAAATCTTGTAAATTAATTAGAGGAGAATAAGGTGGAGGAATATTATGATGGGGTGATAGTGAGGAAGAAGGAATTCCTTATGAATGATCTCATATAACAAATAAATATTTAAATCTTCTATATGCAAATGATGTTTATACCTTCATATCATTTATCTATTTCTTCATTATTTTAAGTACCCCTCTAGTTCTTTGCCCCAAACTTTTAATTTCTTTCCAATCCTATAAGCCAAGTTTCCAAATAGCATTGGTTACCTTGGTGAGTCTGTCCACTAGAACATTATGTCAGTTCTACTAACATAGACAGGTTGATCTGTCTTGTGTTCTACCATTTTCCATTTGGAATCTTAAGATAGTATACATGTCTTACCCATGATGACATCAAATCTTCATTTTCTAACATACTAGACATTATCTTGCCACATTATGTGCAGCCTCTTACTCTATATTTTTCTAGGTTATAGTGGATCCTCATCTGACAATTCCCTTTGTTGTTCTAATGTCCTAACTCTGACATTAATTTCCTTGTTTCATTCCTGAATCCTCCAAAATTTTGGGTACATAGGTTCTTTTATATCCAATAATAGTCTATTCTTTGACTAAATGAAAACCTATTTTATGATCTCACACCACCATTAATTCCCATGTAATAATGGTTATAAGTTTTGCAGAGATAAATCCCATTTATCTTTGGACATCCACAACTTGGATTTATTTCATCCTAGGATTATTTTCAAAGACGTAATCTATCTTTCAACTCAATCTAATTTTCCCAATAAAATTTGGTACTAATTTTGAGTATTAATCCTTGTTCAATCATGTTTATCCCTAGAAGATATCAAATTTAATTGCATACCTAATTACCAAGCATGAACATTTCTTGTCAGCTCCATGGATTCACTTAATCATATAGGAGAATCCCAACTTCAGTATATCCTAGTTGAGTACATGTAACAACCCCAGTGTTCTAGTTAGTAAAATTTTGAACATTTCACGCTAGGTGAAAATTCTATGATTTCACGACATAACAATAGATGCTTCCCTTTGAGAGTATATCCCTTTTAATAAAAGAGCCAATCAAACTAGAGTCTTGTCAACAATATGACTTCCTTTCAAGAGTGTAAAGTAATTAACCAAGTAGCTACTTTAACTCACTAGGTATCCCACCTATGTTTCCACTCATATAGAATTTCATAAGCTCAAGTTATTTTCACATTCCCATGGGTGAATCTCAAACTCAATATTCCCTTCCAATTCTTAGGATAGAGTTCTCAATCAATGAATAGTCCAATGTTATAGGTTACTCTACCCCTATATGTTCCAATAAAGACCAAATGTACAACTCAACCAAGTAATTTATTCCCAACTTAAGGTGTTAATGAGTAGTTTAGTACATAACCCAACTCAATAGGTTAAATCTTCTCCTAAGGTTTCTCTCTTTATTTGAATGAACTTCTTGTCCCAATTAGGTTATTCTTAAACCTAAAGATTCTTTCAAGAGTAAAGTAGTGATCAAGTAAAGATAATTGATGTGTTTGCATAGCGTCACATTATGTTTTATCTTTCATACCATCTCTATGGCTTAATAGCTAAACCTTATCATTCACAGGTCTCTTATCATAGTAAGCTACAGTGTCAAGTCATTTTACGACATGGATATATTTCATAATATGTAGTATTACTACTTATATATAGAAATAAAATCGTTATCTAAATCCCCCATATAAGGTATATAGGAGTGTAGAGACACTTTCTTCCAATTCATGAGTAACTTAGATCCTCCCTTGTCAATCCCATAGGCAATGATCTTCCTTATCATGATCAAATTATTTCCCTATCCTTTTCTAAGGCATCCATGATAATATTGTTTTCTCTTCCAATCAGATAATTATAAGGTATGGGATGATAATAAGTCATAATCCTTGACCTTTCCATTTATCTTACTCCAAAAATCATAATACATTTTTCCTTGCGGTCATCAAATGTATGACTTAATTGTCATCATGATTTCCAAAGAAGTTATTAGTTCTTCAAAATTGAGAACATAACTAAGTTTTTCATTGGGTGGGATACTTAACCTGAGTCTATCCACTCTCTTCCTTCCCCCCTTAGTGTTTCCACAACTTCGATCTCCTCAAAGTTGAACTCTTAGTAAACACTTGCTTCTTTGAAAAGGTTTGCCATTCCTTGTTTTTGGCTTTCTATTTCCTTTTCCTTTCCTCATGGCATACCTCGTATATTATTTTCCCTAAGATAGATTCATCATTGTTTTCCAACATTTGGATCATCCAATAGGAGATCTAATGAATAATCAGCAACTTAAGAGACACACTATTATTCCCATTTTCTTTCCAATATCCTTTTTGGTGGAGGAATATACATACTCTCAAGCCTCTTTTGCTGATATACCTTTCAACTTAGAGCATTGTTCCCTTACAACTTTTATTGGTTTGACACATATTGATATACTACATCCCATTTCCTTTTGGAACCTCTAATCATATGTTGGTTTTTGTTGACATGCAGGCGAGTTCATCTTATAACTCCAAACTATCCATATACTATCCAAACCTTTGGTCAAGACAACATTTTCAAGTGACTTTATTCCAATGCTTGGAATCTTATTCTTTCAACCTCTAGAGATACCAAAGTTGTTTGGTATCTTTTTCACATCTTAATCCAAATTCCAATAATCTCATTGATTTTGGTTGGTGGAACCATGCCTATGTCATTGATTACTTCTTTCTAACCATTCTAGTCTTTTTTCTTTTCCTAGGTACTAACTATTTTGTTGCAAGATCCTATCCTTACATAAGAATTAGATTTATGTCAAGAGTTCACCAACCCTTGTGGATACCTCCTTTTTTGACTTTCTACTTCGATCTAATTTATGCTGGCATTGCATACACATAGATTTGTAGGTGAAATTTCACCAAATCCAAGAATTCTTGACTCTTTATAACTATAGTTTTCTATTTTAAAAGAGTTATATCATTTCTTCTCATTCCCTTAGAGTCATATAAATATTTCATAGAATATAGGTATATATTGGTTATTCTTCCTATCCTTCCTACATAACCTGATTGCATAATCTTCTACAATCCTAGGTAATATCATAAGTTATTGATTTAGGAGTTCCTACTCTAGAGAAGAATCTTAACTAGTCCCAACTTTCCATAAATTCTCAACCTTTTTACTTCCCTATGTCCTTTTCTTTTTCCTTTGTGGCATAAGAACTTTTCAACCATTATCTTATGATAAGGTTTACACATTGTTGCATAATGAGCTCATACCTTTCAGTGCAAAACCTGGTAGCTTTGATACCACATGTAACGTGCCAACCCTTCAATGTAGTTAAAATTTTATAAATTTACACCATGCGAGTAAATAAATTAGGTAACAAGTCCTTGCAATAAATTTTTTCTTTATTTTATTGAGAATATACGATCATGATGCCATAACATATTACAATAAAGATTCCACTTCATTACAATATCTTCACAAGTACAAGATACAAGAATACATACATTTACGTACATAGCTCCAATGAGCTTTAGAACTAATAGTTGTAAGATGGTCCAAGATCTTCCCTTTCAAATCTTGGTTTTTTTGTCGCCTGCTATGGAGGAGAAACATCACTCGGGCACTTTTCTACCAACCACGAAATTATAATGTAGTCCCCCACACATCTATCATTGGTTAGATGGCCCTTCCCTTCGATGAAGAAATTGGTAGAGTAACCACTAGCAACAACCAACTGAGCATAGTGTTGTGTCCTACATAACTAGAACCTTGCAATCCCACAATCTTGCACTAGCATGTAATAATGGATCACAGTGAATTAACAGTGTTAGTCTCAGTAGTCACACAACCTAGAGTGGAGTCACACAATCTTGAGTGGAGTCTTTTACATTCACACTACTTTGATCAAAGAGTTTTATTCAGTAAATGACTAAGAGTCATCTATCACATACATTACTCGGGGCCAATTTAACTTAAGGCTATCTTAAGCTATGGATAGGTATTTCCTTCAATGGATAGTCCCATTATTCCAAATAACCTACAACCATATTAATCTACTTGGAATTAACTACTTAACTAGTAAGTACACAAGCTAGGTATTCCTTATATGGATAGTCCATCATCCTAGATAACCTGCATACTTGGATAACTTGACTTATGTGTAAGTATATTAATCCCTCTCCCATACTAGATGACCTCTCCTAGGAGAAAATAGAAGCTTTCTTAGTTAAATCAATAACTTAGCTAAGTGTACCATATGTGCTTTTCATGTTCAATCATACCTAGTATATAATACTTATGATAAACACCCATCTCCTACTATGGAGTAAATACAAACACATTGCATCCCATGTTCAAACATATCTGGTATAATTAAATACCTATGTTGTACCACATGTAACATAATTAAATACCTATGTCAAGCAATCTCTTCGACATATCTAGTATATTTAAATACTTGTGTCAAGCGATCTCTCCTATCATGGAGTACTTAAAAAAAACACAATATAAAAATAGCCTAAAACCTTCAATTCCCTTTTTCAAAGACACTCTCAATTACTTCTATTGCACATAGTGAAAATAAATTCTAGGAAAACATATAAATTCATAATAATTCTAAGTAAATAACAAGAAGAAAAGATTTTCATGCTTGTTATCGCTTATCCCAATTAATGGCACCAGTGCAGCATTCTCCAATAGTAACTAGCTTGAATTCAACTCCTCAAAACAGATCTATCTCTCTTTTTGATAGCTCACTTCTCTCAATCAATAATGATATCCCTTATTCACAATAGATCACTCTATTTCTCACACATAAAATAGAATAATATGGTTGGTAATAACTCAGAAGCAATAGCTGCAAAAGGTGTATATCTCTTGGGTAAGAATGTGTCTCTCATAAGTGAAATGGATAAATAATAATCATATGATAATGATCCCTCTCAAGTGAAATGGTACGACTATTTATAGAGCAACCAAGCATTCAGAAAGCCTAGAGTTTAGGCATGAAGAGTGACAACAAGTTTCATGCAAAACAAGTCAGCATAAAGGTGGAAATGAATTAAGCTTAGACTCAACAAAGATTCCAACAGATCAACTTTCCTCTTTGATAGAAAATCAAAGACCAATTCAAAAGTACATAGAGAATTTGAATTCTTCTCCAACAAAGACATCTATAGGAAAATGCTTCAAGAGGTGGTGCCAAATCCTCTTTATTACTATCAAGTTGGCATGATTTCAAAAAGAGTGAAATGGTCAATCACATTTCTACAACACTTAGCAAGTATCGAATGAAATAAAGGATGATTCAATTCAGCTAATTAAGACGTTGAACTAAGTCCACATAGCTCTCATTTACTCTGTCAACCAAGTCAAAGTCTATAGATTAAAACGTATTGATATGTTTCCAAATACGTGACTTGATGAGTGATACACAACTTACATACACAGCTGTGTATATTTCCAAATCAACTTCCAACTTGATGACTATCATTGGCCTTAATACCATAGTCTCTATTGACTATAAAACAACCTTTATATATGGGCTCTATTGAACAAGAGATATTTGATATCTTTTGCTAAGTTTAGACGCCTTCTTTCATGCACAAGAAGTTAAAATTAGTTTTTGGATTTAGACAAGTCTTTCACCCTTTTATCATTGTGCCATTTAAATATATACATCGCTATTAACCTTACAATAAATACAACATATATATATAATTCAAATAATGATGGCATAGATATATATCTAAGCATATATTCATAAATGTCAATCATGTAAGAATACATTCGACATAAGAATGTATTCAAATGAGTTAACAATCAAACAATAATAATTTATTAAATACATATATATATATAAATATAGATTAACACACTCCTCTATATAAGTGTTAATGCTTATGTTGTGTGTATATATATATACATTTATATGTATATATAAATATATACATTTATATGTATATATAAATATATACATTTATATGTATATATCTAATCACATATATATATGTTCATATTGTACAAAGCAATGAAGCCATGAAATCTATTCGATAATTCAATGATTATGATGGTGTGCTTATATTCACACATATATACATATAGTTGTTTCCTCATGTATGTACTGTTGTCACCTAGAAATGCACCCTATGCGAAGTTATGAGAACTAATCTTTTTGGTGAAACATGGGATCATTTCAAGGCTGTGGGTCACCTGAAGTTGAAATGAACCTCCGGAGAAGGCCGACTTCCTTTGGGTATCACCTAAACTAGAAATTTTGTGAAGGTAAAAGGAGAAGGAATGTATACAAATAATGAAACTAAATTGAACTATTCCTATGGTGATACACCGAGTTAATAAGAAATCATGAAACAGACACAGGAAGAACATACACTAGAAAGCAACAGACAGCATTTTCACATACTTAACATAACCCCTTTAAACTCATGCACTACTCTTAACAGGCTTGCTCTACATGCATATCTTAGGAAGGAAAGATGAATTTCACAACCTTAGGTATGAATACATATTTTAGAAAAAACACAGCTAAGAACTTGCATAGTCTAAAATACAGAAATGGGAGTAATACAGACATTAACAGTAGCTTCCCAGGTAAACCCTGTGTTATATACTAGATTCCAGTTGAGTTACAAAACATACATTTTGTCGAGAAAGGATTGATAAAAATCACTAACTCTTTTGAATGCACAATCCGAACTACTTACAAAAAGGAAAAAAATGCCTTATATATCAAACTGTGTCAGCCCCCTTAGGGTTCACAAAAAATATCGGTCTCAAAAAAATCTATCCTAAGATCTTTTGATTGAATTAAATGCTACACCCCTGCGTGTCCTTGTTGTGTGTGTTGGTGAAGAGCTACTACCTAAAGAAACCCTTTAGATCTTTTGAAGCTACTGGATGTATTTACTTCTGGTCCTTGTGTCCACCTACTAAATCCCCCTATTGGGCACCTTGAATGCTCTTGAGTCCAGAATAGATACACATTGATTCACATTCTGTTGATTCTCTTGGCACTGGTCAAGCTGCCAAAGATTCACTCATAGCTCTCCTTGATTGCCTGGGCACACTACACGTAGACTCCCGGGTGGTCAAAAGCTTCTCCTATTGAATTGCATGTTGGTGAGACACTAATTGTGTCTCCTCAATGCCATTAAATCTTCCCACAATCGTCGTCATAACATGGAGCTATCGCTGAGAGCTCTTAGCGAGCCCAAAAGATCCTACCGATATCGCCTCTGTGGTCGCCAAGATAGTCGATTGTCGGTGAGATGATTTACCGAAGGCAAAATGTTACCCCGAGAACCCCCTCCCATTGTTTTGATAAGAGCTTATTGATATCACCCCAAATGCATTCCACTCCACCGGGCTCCAGATTTCTTTTGACAAGACATTATCAAGTCGGGAAGACTTCATAGCGAGGCTCATTGTCTTGCCGATGTTCCTCCTTTTGCTGAGACTACACTATGTCGACAAGACCTTACTACGACGACTGGGAGCACTGCCGATATCATTTATGTTGGGGAGACATTCTGCTAGTTGGTGAGACCTCTGGGTGAAGTTTCCAACTCTTGGTGATGTCATCTTATTATCAGCAAGGTCCTTTGGTGTCGGTGAGACTCCCGCCGATCTTCATTCCTTATATCGAAGCCACACCCCTTTGATGAGACTTCAATTGGTCGCAAGGACCTTATGCCGAACACTTTTCCTTTCAGTGAGTTCCTTTTCTTGTCGGGGAGACAACCCTACTTCAGCAAGACTTCTTGTTGAAGTCCTTTTCTCAGCGAGGCCCTTTTGTTATCGGCGAGACTCCCGCTAAAGGCAAACATATCGAGGCCCCCCACTCAATCGGTGAGACTAAATGTCTTTGCCTAGACATTATGGTGAAGGCACCAACCTTGGCCAAGACCACAAGCAAGTCAGGGAGACCTATGGTGATACCTCTCATACCTCTTCGATGAGACCTCTGGTCATCGGCGAAACACTGGGGCGATATCACTTACTCTCGGCGAGGCCTTGGCCAGTCATCAAGACATCTTGGTGACTTTCTTCCTTTTGGCGAACTACTTCCCGTTGGGGTGACTCTCTACTTTCAGTGAGACTTCCTGCCAAACTCCTCATGTTACACCGAAGATCTTTCCCTATTTTCCAAGACTCCACTCCATCGGCCAAACCTCACATTGATATGACTTCATTGGCAGGTCCACTGGCTTCGATGAGACTTTAATCGTTGTCGGGACTCCACGGTGAAGGCATCTCCTCTTGGCGATCTCTTTGTTGTCAGTGAGACATCAGAGTCGGGGAGACCTTACCCCAACTGCTTTGTTACGTCGAAGGCTCTTAAGTTGGGGAGACCTTTCTCTTATCACTGGGACATCTCTCTGAATGCTTTGTTATGCCAAAAGACTTGTTTTCCGACAAGCTCCCTTTCCTATCAGCGAGACTCCAACTGTTCGCTAGGACCCTTCACCGAGCACCAGAAGTTACTCTGAAGCCCTTGGTTGCCATGAGTCTCCCCGAGCTCACGATTGAATGGCCTATCGACCAGAGAAATCCCTGCGATAAGAGGTCATATCGAACCCTCAATGTTATAGCAATAGGATCTATAGCTTCGTTCGGTAGGACAAAAAATAGGTCATAGTGATCTATTCAAAATGGAAAGTATCAAGCAACCAGTTGGCTAGACAGAGAAGATGTCATGCTGACCTAGCTCTAATGGAGGTTGGGCATAGAATATTGAGGCATGTTTCCAACAGAGCAGGCCTCCCAACTGAATCCCCTGTGAAATGTCATCATATGTATAGAGTAACCCTCGATGGAGATGTCACATCTAGCCCTTATGAACATCTAAAATGGAGATGCCTTGCCTGATTGAGCCCTGAGGGTGAAAATTAGGTAACATGTACCTCTGTGATTATTTCTACTTGCATACATGTGCATTTGCTAATCCTCTCATACATAGATCTTTGTATACATACATATATATATAAATGCTATAATTACATTCATATGAAATGGCATAAAGGTAACCATTCATAAAGCTCAAAGACTCCAGCCAAGCACAATCAACACAATGTCATAAGGAAGGACTCAAAGCTCAAACAGATAAACATCACCCAAAAATGCATGTAGTAGTAAACAAGGCCTTACTAATGTAGATACTTCAAACTAGGGATGACTTTCTAACTTCCCACTTCTATGTCTAGACTTAGCCAATCTACTATGGTGTGTGTATGCTCAAATAGTTTACGTTACCAGTTACCCAACCAAGATCTTCTCTAGAGTAATACTTCCCCTTTGCCTAGAGAATGAACATTTACCTACAACCACTAACACATGCTTGCGGCAATTAATTGTTCATAACATATGCATTTTACATAAACATTTCCAAAGATTAATAATAATTCAATAACCTTCCATTCACATATATGTAGTATTTCACCATGAATAACATCAACTGAGGTAATATCAAATAAGATAACATCAAATGAGATAAAATTCATATTGATAACAAGGTGCAAGCATAATCTATTCATCTTCAGAATTCACATTACATTCATATTTACCCTATGTAGTATATTAAATAGTAACTTCGCAATTGGGATGTAACAGGAATGGAGCATTGGAATGCGGTAAAATGGATTCTTAGGTCTTTGAGAGGTACATCCAATAAATTTTTATGTTTTGGGGCTCTAATACTAATTTAAGAGGCTATGTTAGCTCATATTTGGTAAGGGACATTAATACTGGGAGGAGTACCATAGGTTATGTTTTTACAATTGGTGGGAAAGTCACAAGTTGGATTTCTCAATTGCAAAAGGTGGTTGATTTATCCACCATAGAGGCAGAGTATGTAGCTACAATAGAGGCAAGCAAAGAGATGATATGGCTGCAAAATTTTTATGGATGAGTTGGGAAAACAATAGGTTGAAAGTTAATTGTTTATAGACAATCATAGTGCTATACATCTTGTAAAGAATTATTCCTTGCACTCAAAAACAAAACACATACATTTGATATATCATTTTATTTGGTTGGTGTTGGAGAACGAACAAATAATGTTGGAGAAGATTCATATAGATGCCAATCCAATGGATATTTTTACGAAGGTGGTGACAAGAGAGAAGTTGAGATCCTCTTCAGCTTCAGTTGCCCTTCAAGGTTGAATTTAACTAAAATAGAACAACAAGATCCAAGGTCTCCAAGTGGGAGATGGTATGCAATGGAGTCTGATTTGTCTCCAAGTGGGAGATTGTTGTGTTATGGAGATAAATCAAACTTGGACATAAAATCTTCATATTATTTTTATTAAATAATTTGTTGCACTATTAAATATTTTGTTTCACTTGTTTTTAAAATAATAGTTACAAACAATTATTAAATGTTGGAAATGATTAGTTATAATATTTAATTAAACAACTACATTTAGTTATTGTAACCGCCCAAAAGAAAACGTGTTATTGGGTGCATGAGACAAAACCAATGGCCACACTTCATTTGTAATTAATGGGACATGTGGGGACATATTCCAATACTCAGATCAAAGTTTTGAGGGCAGCAAGGCATGAAAAACATTAGCAAAAATTTATAGTTTTATGGTTGAAAAAATGTAGTGTCACAGGTACCCATAGAAAAGGTTGTGTAAAAACAACAGTGTTAAAACGTGATGAAAAATATTGTTGCAAGTTGCAGATGTTGTTGCATGTCTTTGTAAAGGTTTTTTTTTTAAAGTTTAATATATATAGTGGACCCTCTTGTTGGTGGATGTAGCCTAGTTTTGGGTGAACCACATTAAATCTTGGTGTTCTTCTTTTGCTATCCATTTTTCTAAGTTTTATAAATTTGTTGTGTTTTCACATTTTTCTGCATTTTAATTGATAAGTTATTGTCTTCAATCCCTAACAAACTTTTCCAACTAAAATTATTGACTAAATGTATATGTGGCACCACTTTGAGGTCAATTTACCAAAAAAATAAAATAATTTGAAAACTTGATGTTTCAACAACTTCTAAGCATGTAAATAACATTTTTTTAAATGTAAAAATACTCTTTTGTAGATCCATAGATGCAGTTTTCAAAAATATATATATATATATATTAATAGTCTAATTATTATATTTATATTTATACTTTTTATTTTTACTAAAAGTAGGTTACCAGCATAAAAATATTAGGTTGATTACCATGTCAAGAAGAATACTAAAACTTTTTTTATTTTTATTTTTAAAATATGATGCACTAGATTAAAGAATCTATATCAAGATGGTATATATTTTTTTATTTTAGATAAATAGTTAATATAAAATTTGACATCGACTGGAAACAACTATGTTTTAATTCACACACATTTTAATATGTATTTAAAATATATATTTATCAAAATTGGAAAAAATATATCCATGCACTAAAGTTTCAAGTTATAAATACACACAAAAAATTGAAGGAAAAAAATTACTATATAAAGATTGACATCTCATGTAATTTCTTTTTTAGCATTTTATGAGTAACTAAATTATAGTGTCAATTTATAAAAACTATATTCAAACATTTTTTTAATTTTTATAAAAGAAATATAAAAATAAAATATACTAAAAAATACACATTTAATTAGTTTACATCATTTCAAAATTCAAAGCATATATGTCATTTTTTAGTGATTCTAGTTTAAAACTTGGATAAGTGGGTTGTTTCATTTATAAAAGTGTGATACAACTTTGTACTTTTACCCAATAAAATTATATTTAATATAAAAAAAATTTAAATTCAACTCTTTAAGTCATTTAAATATCTCTATCAAGGCTATGGATGCTTGGTTGGAAGTAAAGCTATATTTAGTGGGATTATAAAAAAAAGCTTGTCTAGGCTATGGACACCTAACTAGAAGCAAGGTTCTATCCAAGGTTGTCTATAAGGGAAGACTAAACTGCATACTTTAATAAATTATATGCTTTATTTCAAGCTTATTATAGGGAAGGGAATGAATCGCATGCACACACCTAAGCCCTTGAAATTGAATCTATTACCTTAGTTATATGGATAAATTCATGATAGATAAAGTAATAGATTGTAATCGTGAAAGTTAGAAAATCATATGATGTTTTGCCTTTATTTTAAGGATTTATGCTCTCTTTTTTTAGTTTGTTTTCTTTGATTGCCAATTGTTGTGTAGTCTCACAACATGCCCCATTTTGTCAAAGCAAATGGAGGACTACCCCCCTTTTCTTTGTTTGGGAGGAAACAGTAAAATTTAAATTTCCTACGAAGTCATGGATTCTTGGTCCCTTGATGTGTTATTCAAGTGGAAAATAGAAAATCTACTCAAAATAACACTAAGTTGCCTTTTCAAGCTGCTTGGGGTTGTTTAAAACAAGTATAGATCCATGGGACTATATAATTTCTATTTATTTTAGAAGCAATATATATCCATTTAAAAAAGTACCTCTATTGGAGACATTAAGAAATAGTAAATTGGGTAAAAAAATAAAATAATCAAATTCAAGAAATAGCAAAGAGAAACACATTACAATAAATTGTAGTTCTAAATTTCTATTAATACTAACTATAGCTATTTCTAGTAAAATTTATCTATTATGATAAAATGTCATGCATTGGAAAAAAATATGTTTTAAAATAATATTGGAAACTAACTAAGAATGATAGATTCAAAAATATTTATAAATTGATTCTATAAAGAACATGAGACAAATAATTACAACATATTTATATTTTGAATCATTCTATTAACTAATATAGTATGCCAAATACTAATTACAACATATTTATATTTTGAATCATTCTATATAACTGATATAATATGTCAAATACTAAAAATATTTATTTTTGTGGCCCAAAAATGTTGAAAAAAGGGACACACTTAAACCTACTTGCATAGGCCAACAATAACTTAAAAATTTTGGACATCCATTGTTGTAGCAATAACCTTTACACCTACAACTTCTCACACACAATTTTTTTTCAAAAACTACTATTTAATCAATCTAAGGATCAAACTAAGAAAGATCTCCAAACATGTCACATGCACCATTTTATCCAAAAATAACTATTTCTAATGCATTTATAAGTACAGGTGAATTTATCAAAGCTTTCATATTTTTCTTACAAAATTATAGAGGATGCTAGCACAAACATAAGAGAAACTAATGTGTTTGTTAGACATGAGCATGTATAGGACACTAGTATATGAAATGAGCAACACCATGACTATATGGATATCACTATGCTGAATAGGAAATCACCACCTACACTCCCATCTTTGACAACACAAAACTAGAATACTTGAATTAAACCATTTCCCATTAATGCCATCTTTCTTCATACTCTTCTTTATCTCTCAATATCTATGTTAGTGTAGACACGTAAATTATACTGATTGATCTTGTACACCTCATCCTGATTTACTAACACCAATTCTGCCTAAATCATCTCTCTACAAACTATTTAATCGAATAATCTTTATTTGATTAAATTCATCATATTTCATCTTTTAATTAAATAAATCCACTTTATTTGATTAAATCATTACCTTCTATTAATTAAATAAATCATTTTATTTGATTAATCCTAATGTTCTTCTTTTAATTAAATAAATCCCTCTATTTGATTAAATCATAATCTTCCTTTAAATTAAATAAACTAACCTTTATTTGATTTAAGTCTAACATCATCCCTTTTAATTAAATAAATCAAACTTTATTTAATTAAATCTAATGTTCATTATTCCTCTCATTTTGATTTAAATAAATCCAAAAATCTAAGTCAAAATGTCAAATCAAACTAATCTCCATCTAAGTTATTTAAATCTTGATTAACTCTAACACTAATCCATCAAATCCTCTAGATCTTGCAACTTGCACAAGTAAATCAATTTAATTGATTTATTAATTCTTCTATTTTTATTCAAAAGGGCATTTCTTTGGAATATTCCCTCATTTTGAAATCTCCCTCCTAAAAGGACTTGTCCTCCAACATGGCATTTAAGCCTCTTACAAATCATTTTTCTTGAGCCAAGTGGCATTAACTCCCCTTTCATCTCTTCCTCCACAAGCCATCTTTCAAATTTCAAATTCCACCTAATTGCATTTATTTGCATATTGATCAAAATGTGCTCCACCTCTCTTCAATAGCATGTTGACAAGTGGAATTTTGTTATTGGTTCATCTTTTATTCCACAACTTTATGCAAGGTCATTATCTATAGATTTTATGCAAGTTCATCCATTGTTCATCAAGGTTTTCATAGCATTTCATCACCATAGCTAGGTTATTGCAAATTTCATCAAGGATCAATCATTCATCATCAAACTTGACTAGTAATTTGGAAAGGGTTATTTTCCACATCAAAATAGCACCAATTCCCTAATGGGATGTTGGGTTTGAGTATTTGAATAAGATTTAAATAGCTTTCATTTGGTTTCTTTGCTTTATTTCTTGTTCATTGTGATTTGAATGAATCTCATGGGGAATGTTAGTTTAGATTTGTTTATTGACTAACATTGTGTTGTTTGTCTATGTTTGAGCAGGTCTAAGACAACCATTCACATTTTGGCGCTAGAAGGAGGGCATAAATCTTAAAACTAACACATTTTTTTGGTCATTTCTGTCATTTTTTTTGTTTTTTATCTCTCCAAGTCAAACAGTGACGCTGGAGGAAATAGCTACGCATATGCCATCTTTTTTTTTCCATAGAGTGACATTGAGTTTAGCAGAGTGATGCTTAAATCCTCAAACAACGACGCAATCATTCCAGTGTCACTATTTGCACTCAAATAGCGACGTTGCCTCTATGTTTCAAATGGCAACCCCTTTGTTTTCTTGCTTTTGCACTCAATCTTAAAATGACCATATTTTGGTCTTTTTCGGAGCTTTTTTTTTAAATGTGGTAGAATTTCATAAGCTATCCAATGGTGTAGGTGTTTCTCAACTTTGATAGAGTTAAAATTTTCAAATTTTCACCTAAACTCAAATCACATTGTAACATGTTCTAAATGTTAGGGTTTTTATGGTTAGTCATTTATCTAACCCTCATATCTTCTTGTTTCTTGATTTCACCTAACATTTGGAGCTTGGAATGCAGGTTTTAAAGGATCATAGAGCATGGAAGTGAAAAAAAAAAGCATTTGGTACTCATTTTAACAAGTGTTTTTAAACACTTTGGGAGCATTTATAATCCAATCTTTAGGATCTTGTTATCTTCATTTTTAGGACTCCAATACATTTTGTTTGGGCTTTAAAAAGAACAATCAAAGGGTTAAAAAGAACATTAGAAACTCACTAGATTTGGTTTTGGGTTTTTAAGAATTGAACAAAACAACTTCAAAGACTTGATTTGGTGCTATAAAAAGAATCCATTTACTACTTTTGAGGTTTAAAATGAACATGTGCTTATCTTGTTTTGTAATATTTTCTAAAAACTAATCTCATTTAAAGGCGTATTCACTTCTCTCACACTTCACGGTGATCTTGAGAATCAAAAGTCTCTTGGTGATATTAGGTTGTCTAAAAGATTTCCTCCACACTTCAATTTGGGCTCTTAAAAATTGAACAAATCTTGCTAGTGTGAGATAAGTATATTGCGTGTGTTCTCTCTTTGTTCATGCAAACAAAGATTGATCAAACTATGGATGAACTTACTCACTTTTGTTTACCTTTTGAGGGCTTGCCTTGGTGGGAAAAAGAACTCACCCCAAGGGAATGACCCAAGCGGTAACAAGCATAAGCCAAGCTCTTCCAAACCACTATATAAATGTGTGGCTGCGATGAAAATCATAAATAATGGGAAGCGGTGCATGATAACTCTTCCCCAATATCTTTATGATGCATAAAGCCCTTATTTTAAGGGTTGAGAGATCTCTCACAAGGATTTTATCATTTTACCCCCTAAATCGGATGCCCTTACTATGAACCTTTGTTTAGAATCCAAAATCCCAATATTTGTTGGCATCAAGATGTCAAACCACTGGATTCATCCCACATACTTGCAGTTCTTTGTAGAGATGAAAAGTTTGTCATGGGAGATTCATGAGAAATGAAGCTTGGTTGACCCATAGAAGTGAGTACCATGGAGGGGAGCCAGTGTGGTCAAGCTTCTAGTCATCCACTTTGAATAAGCATAGCTAGATTTATCCAAGTGGGAATTCAACAAATATTTTATTTTCCATCCTAGGATTGTGCAATTTTGAGTCAGTTAAACACATTGCTTGGATCCAAAATCTTGAAAACAAAAATTCAACAAGGACATCAAATTTCAAACCTTTAGAAGGAGTAAATACCTTTGAAAAATCCAAGTGCTACTGCTTGTCCTAGGGATTTCATCCTTAGAGTCTTCTATGTATTTGGATTTATATCTCAATTTTCTCTCGCTAAAGTCAACATTAGGGAACTATGCCTTGATTCTCTTGATTTCCACATAATGGACCTTGTGAGATGAAAAGAAATTAATACATAGACATTCAGTTTAAAACTTAAGCAAGACATTGGATGTGGTTAAAGCAATTCACTAATCAAGATAAAATCAATTGAACCCCACACATGTGCTTGTTTATCTTTTGTCTTATGGTCTTTTGAGCAAACATTGATCTTTTGGTTTGAAGTACTCTTAGGAAAAAGCATGTTCTTCAAAACCTTGGTCTTGTAAACAAGTCCATCTTAGGTTCATTTAGGATCAAAAGAACCAATCATTTCATCCATCAGACACCAATCAAATCCCATCTCAATCAAACAACTTTTGAACCATTGGAAAAAGCATTCATACTAGACTTTTGGTAAAATCCTTCAAATCAACATCAAAATCTCCTTGTTTGGATAAGTGTGTGTGCATGAATCCTTCCTCATACATCTAGTTAAATTGTCATCCCTATGGGAAAATTTATTCCAAGATACCATCCAACATCTTGGGGTTTATAAGTCTATTATCCAAATCAAATCAAACCAATCCAATCAAAAATCCTAGAGTTTAGCATTGATCCAAAGTTCCTAAAAGTTCAAACACCCATATCACTCACCCTTTCATCCTTCATCTCATCATTGGTCCTAAATCCCTTAGAGGTCACAAGGTTAAAACACAAGAAGAACACGGAATATAAACTTGATCCATACATCATGAGTGATCCAAGTCAACCAAACTATCAAAACTCACATTTATACAATCCATACATGGGATCATTATCTCCTACAAACCTCAATGGTACAAAAAATGTGAGTATGCCCAATCTAAATGTTGGAACACCTTTCCCTATGGTAGATTTAAATCAAATTCCAAACCTACAAATCTATCAACCAAATAATTAATGCATGAGTCTTCAAACAAACAACATTATCCCACCAAATCTATATGTGCCAAATGTGAATATACCAAGTACAAGTTTACCAAGCATAAAAATTTCAAATCCACACTTGGTAAACTTTGGGATAGATGTGTTTGTGAATCATACAAATGTTGTTCAAAGTCCAAACAATATGTTAACAACTCCATGTATTGATCCAAGTCAAGGTAACACCATGGAAAATCAAACTTACCTAAATCAAGGCAATGTGATTCCCAACCACAACAATGTTCAATTTCAACCTATAATGCCAAATCTAAACATCATCCCAAATCATAACATTGTTCAAAATCATTTTTTTCCATGAGCCCATACAAACACCACAAGTATACATTCCAAATCTGTTTGAACAAAAACCAAGTCAACTATATCAAAGGTGTCAAGATCAAAATCAAGATCAAATTGCTTCACTTGCCAAAAATAATTGACTCATTGTGCCAAGAAACATCTCCACCCCAAAATCAATACACTCTTCCATTGGTTAAACCAAGTCATCAAAGCATTGAGTTGTGTCCACAACCACATCAAGAAAAATATCTCTAATGTCAAGAATTTAGATATCAAGATCCAACAACATCAACAACAAACCCAACCTCCACATCTTGAAGATTAATTGATCACCACATCTCAAAGATCAATCACCAAATATCCAAAATCAATCACCACAAGGTCAACTTAAAGTAAAAATCTCACAAGGTAACAAAAAAAAATACACACCACTTGGGGTACCAATCGAATCAGTCATGCAATAGTTGGTCCAAGCAAATCTCATTAAGATCCCCATTTATGAGAATTATCAAGATCCTGAAGTGAAAACACCATGGTATAACGAGAAGCACCTTTGTGATTTTCAAAAAAATAAAGGGACACACAACATCAAATTGCATTCAACTCAAAAATCTCATCCAAGACCTTATTGATCAAAAAATAATAACTATTGGGGACAATAATGAAGATTCAACTACAAGTGATAGCATTGACAATCTCCCCACCACAATTACTGAAGACAGTGATCAAGATCTATCCATCAATGAGCACCTTGAAGATGTTTCTACCTCATCCAAAGATCGACTCAACATACATCAAGAGTCACTTTTTGATCATGATAAGAATCCCTCAACAATATCCGACAATGATCTATTTCAAGGAGTGTTAACATTATTTGATCCTATAATTAGTGATCCTTCCCCTAATGATCATTTTGACAATACCTCTACATCATTTAATGAGTTAGAGGACATATATCAAGAATTCATTCCAAATCATGATCAACATCTTTCACCAAATTCTAGCAATGGTCCTTTCCAAGACATATTGACATCCTTCGACCTCATGGTTGCAGATATTGAAGGAATATTCAACTCAACACTTGATTTAGATTCACTCAAAGATCAAGAGGATATTGAGCCACTTCCTATGCCTAATGAAGATATCCAAGAACCATTTATAAGCAATCCATACTTTGAAACTGACCCATGTCAAGAACTTGATCCAAAGCATATCAAAAACAATTCCAAAATTAATCAAGATCAAGAATTTGTATCTCCAGAATACTATAATGATCTAATGGACACTCTCCAATCTATACAAGATGTCAAAAATGATGATCACATCCAAATAGCACATACTCCTCCAGCTACCCATGAGATGCTTTCTTTGGATGGACACGTAGATGATATTCATTCAGAATAGGATTCCTTTACTCCTGACATTATTACACAAAAAGAGTAAGTTATTGATTCCTACAATCAAACTAAGTTGTCAACATTGGGATTAGATATATCCCAAATTCAGATTGAGGGCATCATGTATGAATATATCTAGCATTATCTACTCAAGGAAATAGGTCAGACCAAATAGGATATTCCATAGACAATAGAGCAACAAATTCCAATAATGTCATCTGCAGTGGTCATTTATTAGAGAATGCATTCTAAACAGGAACTATCAAAATATGAAGAATCAAAGCATGAATGTACTACTTCCACAATATTGGGGGAAACTTCATCTCAAGCAAACCTCAACATAGGGAGCATGACAAATCCTTATGATAAAATTGATGCCAATACTACAACCAGCCATGTCACGAATCTTCATCCACCCATCACCCCATCCACGAATTGGGGCCAACATCAAAAGGAAGATTTGAATCAAACCACAAAGAACATTATCAAAGAAAAAGAACTTGGGAAGCATAATGGACAAATCAAATACACATGAATACCAAAAAATACAAAGAAAGATTATCCCTATCAAACTCCACTAGTCAAAGAAACTATGGGGCAAAATAAAAAAGGGAAAATTATCAATCAAAGATGTCCAAAAAGAAAAAAGTAGGCTTCTCAAGCAACGTACAAAGTATATCAAGCATTTGGTCCTAATTTCATTCACACTTTCATATCCACCCATCATTGCTCATCTTCCCAAGTTTAGAGAGTCAAAGGTTCCAAACTATCGACCAATCCATCTTTTATTCCTAAACACACTCCATCCACTCCTCTATGCATGATATCCAATTCTCTCATTGACCATGTATTGGAATCAACCCTTCATCATAAGGATTTAGAAGGAATTCTATTGTGATGTGCGCACAAAGAAAAAGTTAACTCTAGTATCAATAAAGTAGATCAAGAATCTCAAAAGTTGTATTCAAGTGCACGTAACTTGGAAAAGCAGCTTCCTCAAGCGGGATATCGATGGCACACTATGAGAAAAGCATCTACATCGACACCACTAGGTGGTTCAACATGAGCTTAAAATCTTTCAGAAAAAAATAAAAATAAAAAAATAAAAAATCCAAAATATGAAAATAAAATAAAATCAAATCAAAATCAAAATCAAAAAAAGGATTGAAAACGGTAAAGAAAAAAAATCATCCTCCAGTGAAAACCACTATGGTGGCACTTTGGGTAGGTACCATGATGAAAACCTGACAAACAGGCGTCATGTGTAGAATCAAGCATCTATGTGCACTAGTTCAGGTCGAAGCATCTCATCCCATCCATAATAAATCTAGCATTCCATCCATCTTATCCATAATAACTCCATTTATCCAATCCATTTTCATCCATCTACATCCATAGTCCAAGTTATCTTGATCTTGAAAAACTTTGGTGTACACTTTACACTTGCTTATGGTAAACATCTTAACATGATTTATTTTCATTGATCCTATCCTACCCAACATTATCTAAGCCATGAAGCACTATCTAAATGAAGCATTCCTCCATTCAAACACCTTATCTTATCACAAGATAATCCTTGGCATCCTTTGCATGCTTACCATGTCCATCCATCCATACACCTATCAAGGTATCCATCTATGGCATTCCATACATTGCTAGACACTAGGGGTAGATATTTAAATCTTACTTTGGGAATAAATCTTGATCTATATCCTCCAACTTATGTGGTGATCCATACATTGGAAAATGTGAAATCAAATTGGTCAAAGCATTTGTGAGCCAAAAAATCCAAATCATTAGCCCATGACATATTTTGACAAGAGGATGTTCCTTAAATCAAGCTTTATCTTTCATCGAATATCAATCCAAACAATCAATATTAGTCGCATCTAATGCATGCTTCAACGTCACATCAAATCATTCAAAACAATTTTGTTCCAAAATCAAGCCTTCAAAATCTTGATCAATCAAATCCAATCAATCCATCATCATCTTGAGATATCCTTCCCAGTCCTTGTGTTGCTTTACACTATCCTTGCATTGTTGTGTATCCTCAATGATGTTATCATCATCAATCCATCAATCGAATCCAATTAATCCATCATCATCTTAGGATATCCTTCCCAGTCCTCATGTTGAGACCACGTTTCGTTGAGGCATTTTTTCAAACAATTTGTTGCCTTTTCTATGATACTACATTTATCATACATGTTCACCAAAGAATTTTATCAAACAGTTCACTTCCTTGTTGCTATGGCTAAAAGCCTAAAATAGGTGCTTCCAAAAAAGCTATGGATGCTTGTGGAAAAAATCAATTAAAGCATACTAATAAGAAATAGCATAGAAAGCCGGTATTGGCATGGTGTGATGGTTTAATGGTGGCATTGTTGTTCTTGCCACCAAGGTTCAAACCCCATTGGGGTGGTATTGTTGAATGGTTGTATTCCCGTTCATAGCTCCGGTCAAAAGCGCTTACCCTTGAATAAAAAAAAATAAATAAGCATAGAAAAGGTAGCAAACTATTTGAAAAGCCCAAAGAAATTTGGTCTCAATGGTGATGGAATGCCATGACAATCCATAGCAATTTGCTTATCATGGCATTCGTCATGCCATTCCATCACCATGAAACCACATTTCTTTGAGGCATTTTTTCAAAGAGTTCACTGCCTTGTCTATGCTAACACATTTTTCATACATGTCTATCAAAGCATTTAGCCAAACAGTTCATTGTCTTGCTGCTATGGCTAAAAGCCTAAAATTGGTGCTTTCGAACAAGCTATGGATGCTTAGAAAATATCTATCATAGCATAATAGTAAGCAATAGCATAGACAAGGGAATGAATTGTTTGAAAAAAATGCCTCAAAGAAATGTGGTCTCATGGTGGTGGAATTCCATGACAAACAAATTGTTGTGGATTTTCATGACATTCCATCACCATGAGACAATATTTCTTTGAGGCATTTTTTCAAACAGTTCATTGCCTTATCTATGCTACTACATTTATCATACATGTTTACCAAAGCATTTTATCAAACAATTATCTTCCTTGTTGCTATGGCTAAAAGCTTAAAATAGGTGCTTCCAAAAAAGCTATGGATTCTTGTGGAAAAAATCTATCAAAGCATACTAATAAGCAATAACATAGAAAAGGCAACAAACTGTTTGAAAAAAAGCCTCAAAGAAATGTGGTCTCAATGGTGATGGAATGCCATGACAATCCATAGCAATTTTCTTGTCATGGCATTCATCATGTCATTCCATCACCATGAAACCACATTTCTTTGAGGCATTTTTTCAAAGAGTTCACTACCTTGTCTATGATAACACATTTTTCATACATGTCTATCAAAGCATTTAGCCAAACAGTTCATTCCCTTGTTGCTATGGCTAAAAGCCTAAAATAGGTGCTTTCAAACAAGTTATGGATGCTTAGAAAAATCTATCATAGCATAATAGTAAGCAATAGCATAGACAAGGAAATGAACTATATGAAAAAAATGCCTCAAAGAAATGTGGTCTCATGGTGGTGGAATGCCATGACAAGCAAATTGTTGTGGATTGTCATGGCATTCCATCACCATGAGAATTCTTCTTTGAGGCATTTTTCAAATAGTTTGCTGCCTTTTTATGCTACTACATTTATCATACATGTTTACCAAAGCATTTTATCAAACAGTTCGGCCTTGTTGCTATAGCTAAAATCCTAAAATAGGTGCTTCCAAAAGCTATGGATGCTTGTGGAAAAAATCTATCAAAGCATACTAATAAGCAATAGCATAGAAAAGGCAGCAAACTATTTGAAAAAAAGCCTCAAAGAAATGTGGTCTCAATGGTGATGGAATGCCATGACAATCCATATAAATTTGCTTGTCATGGCATTCGTCATGCCATTCCATCACCATGAAACCAAATTTCTTTGAGTCATTTTTTCAAAGAGTTCACGCCTTGTCTATGCTAACACATTTTTCATACATGTCTATCAAAGCATTTAGCCAAATAGTTCATTGCCTTGTTGCTATGGCTAAAAGCCTAAAACAGGTGCTTTCGAACAAGCTATGGATGCTTAGAAAAAATCTATCATAGCATAATAGTAAGCAACAATCTGATGCAATACAAAGATTTCCAAACCAATCAACAAGTCAGGGGACTCTTGTCCCAAACTCATCTTGGAGATCAAACAAAATTTCAACATTTCATCAGAAATCTACTTTTCATCCACTCAAATTCTCTTATCATTCATCATTCATCCTTCCACAAGTTTGTATTCCACATGTTTGGGTGCAAAAGAGGACCATGCCTAGCATAAACATGGCTATTCAGATGCATTGGAATAGTCTGTTTGGTCACACGAGTTGCAGAACGAAAATTGCACCACTTTGCAACTTTCTACTGCTTCCATTTGACACTTTTTCTATCAACTGAAAACTAAAGACTACAGGAAAACCACTCTGAGATAATGAAAACTGAGAGAGGTTATTGTAGAGGGGTCCAATGAGATCCCATAGGATCAGACAAGAAGTTTCTAAGCATCACGGTGTTTGAGTAACCTCATGTTGAAGTTTGCAGGCATTTTTCCCTTTGGACCCTTAAGGGATCGATCCGGTTGAACATAGCTCGGAGTGATTCCGCGTGTTTGGGTATGAAAGAGGACCATGCATAGCATAAAAATTCCTATTCAGATGCATTGGAATAGTCTATTTGGTCACACGAGTTGCAAAACAAAAATTGCACCACTTTGCAACTTTCCACTGCTTCCATTTGACACTTTTTCCATCAACTTAAAACTAGAGACTATGGGAAAACCACTCTGAGATAATGAAAACCAAGAGAGGTTATTGTAGAGGGGACCAACACGATCCCATAGGATTAGACAAGAAGTTATTAAGCATCACGGTTTCCAACTAAACTCATGCTAAAGTTTGCAGGCATTTTTCCCATTAGACCCTTAAGGGATTGATCCGGTTGAACGTAGCTCAGAGCGATTCCACGTGTTTGGGTGTGAAAGAGGACCATTCCTAGCATAAACATGCCTATTCATATGTGTTGGAATAGTCCATTTGTTCACATGAGTTGTAGAACGAAAAGTGCACCACTTTGCAACTTTCCACTGCTTCCATTTGACACTTTTTCCATCAACTGAAAAACTGGATACTACGGGAAAAAAACTCTTAAGATAACAAAAATTGAGAGAGGTTATTGTAGAGGGGCCCAATGCGATCCCATAGCATCAGAAAATAATTTTTTAAGCATCATGGTGTCTGAGTAACCTCATGCTGAAGTTTGTAGGCATTTTTCCCTTTGGACCCTTAAGGGATTGATCTAGTTGAACATAGCTCGGAGCGATTCTGCATGTTTGGGTGTGAAAGAGGACCATTCCTAGTGTAAAAATGTCTATTACATGATAAATGGTCTGTAAAGCCCTTATTTAACACAAATAACCCTTAAACACTTAAATTACAAGGATCACCACATGAATCCCTTATTGATCAACTTCTTTACATCATGACTCAATTGACCTAATATGTACAAAAATGGTAATGAATCCTTATTAAATGAAATAGAATGACCTCAAACCATCTAAGAACACCCTAAATGATCAAATGACCAAATAATAGAAACCACAAGGGTTCAAGTGTTGAAAATATGGAGTTGGTGCTCCTGCTTTCAAAAGTATGATTGCCAACAACATACAACATTCACAAGGCCTTTTTGAAGGCATATTAACCTCCTCAACCGACTACAACCACTTTTCAACTTCTAAGTATTTGCAAAATGACAACTTTTGGTTTGACAACATTACATTGTTATGTGCAACTTTTGACATATTGATGTAAATGACTCCATACCTAAACTAGTGACCTTATGATGGCCTCATTACATCATCTTGACCCTTACATTACGAATTTACATACATTTTCACATTTAGGACATTCAAGGCTTCATTACACCAAATTGACAACATGCTAACATGACATTGCAACCTCATATCCTACCAACCTAGATTGACTTAAAACACCGTTGTGCATATACTTACAAATTAATCCAATGAACCATCCGAGTCTGCTCTACTCTTTATTGTGTCAAGTATTGCCTCATGGTCAGACTCACGGACCTTCCACAAGGTCTTGTTCAAAGGTCTACCCCGATATTTGCTCAAACGAACATTGGATGCCACAACAAGGTTTGAGTAATGAAGAATCTTCGATGCATGTCAAATTCCTCAAACAACCAAATGTTTAACACCTTTATGTGGGTACCTTCAGCCGCTACCCAAGAATAAACAACCGAGCCTATAGGGTATTCAATGTTTTCTCCATCTATAATTGGGGATTACAATTTCTTTTTTGCCTCAACACAAGGACACAAGTAATAGTTTTTACCCTATTCATTGTCTTCATCTGCAATAACTGCATAAACATGCCCTGCATTTATATGTGCAGCATATCTATTGAAATTAGTCAACATTATGAATACAAGACAAAGTAAGATAACAATATGGAATTTCAAATACTAATCAAGTAGATATATTACCTGGTTGAACTAGATCTGATACATGGTCAAAGTTGGATCGATGATTCCATCTATGTTAGTTCCAATGCCATCGGAGGGTGATACGTGTGAAGGGGGCTAAGATAACTTGTCAACCATTTGTCAACCCACTCCCCTGACTCACAATCATTCCAGGCTTGCATTGTACATGAAGAACAAAAGCATGCCATCTTACGTGTATCGATACTCCATGAACCCGCATTTGAGCTAAGGAAAGAGTGCAACTCACTCGATCCTGTTAGTGTACAACAATCCTCATATGGTGCAATGTTAGTATCATCCATCAACCAAAAAAATCTATGAACTGAAGACGTACCTTCATTACCTGGACCCATCGAACCATTACACCACTCGACAATTGATCTTGCATCTGTCAACTGTGCACTATCTTTATACTTTAACTCTTCTCATGCCAATGCTCTTTTCATGCATGCTCTTGCACCGTCATGCTCCCCCTTTCCATGTCTGGCCTCACAAAAGTTCCACATATGTTGAACATGTGTAGTGAGATGCATCTTGCACAACCAGTAGAACATGTGCACGTTCTTGAATTGTGTTGCACAGTTATCTGACCATATTATATGCCAATCGTATGATATGCCCCTCTGAGCCAAATGATTGTAGAACATTTGGAAGCAACCTTGCACGAACTCTGGAGAATGTGTGCAATCATCACTAATATAAAAGTGATACTCCCTCAATACCTTTCTTTCATCCTCTATACTTTTAGCTGCATGTATGAATGCTATGTGCACAAATATCGAAACCTGTGTGGAGTTGTAATACTGTGACTGCACCTCATGATGTGGCTGTAGAGTGTAGTTCTCTGCAAAGTCAACCATTGATACTATACTACCAAGTGGAAAGGTGTCCTTGCACAGCTTGAATTGCATGTCCATCCATCGGGCTCTATGGGTATGCCTTGCATACTCATACACTAGATTCTCACGAAACATGGACATGAACTAATACACTAGAATCTTTTGGATAACTAACTCACACCTTTTTGCTTCAGACCCATCTTTTGTAGCATATGCCACTGTTTTATACTTCCCGAACTCTACTAGTTTTTGTCCCACCTCATATGTGCTTTCCATATGTTGACATACTAGCATTCGTTACAAGCCACCGCAAGGCTCGCATGAACCATCCAAGCATGTTGTCCTATAGAATATTTGGCCATCCTCTATTTCACATAGTTTTTTTGATAAGAACTCTCTCAAAGATTTTGGTGGGGCTTCAATGTCACAATCCTGCAAAACATTGTTAGTATGAAAATGACAACATATAGAATGATAAACATCATAATGGTTAGAGAATTCAATATGTAGTCTACAACAAAAATTAGTGTGTGTGTGTGATTTATCTTGACATAAAAGGTTTAATCATTTCAAAAATATTTGAAATATGAATTTGAGGATAAGAATTTTGAAATTTATGAAAAATTTGGATTTGAGTTGTATCCAAAGATGCTTTGGATGTGGCTCATAGGTTTTCAACCTCTGATTCTCCTTCTTCATCCCTTTCGATTGAGAGAGATGGCCTTGTATTATTCTTCCAATAATCTTCAATTAGTGTTCTCAATGCTTCAACAACTTTTTTATCTTTGTGTAGCAGTCTCCCCAAGAATGCCCATAATTCATTTGAATCGGTGCCCTCAATTCTTGGCTGCCTTTGAATGGCTTTTAATAAAGTTTTTCTACTAATTCTCATTTTTTCACTTGTCTTTTTAATGAGGCGAGATTTATTTGTTTGATAGCTTACCAAAGTCGATGTAATGACACGTAGGGTGAAATTACTATCCTTTGAGCGTGAGGTCTTACCCACACTATCATAAGCATCCATTAGATTCTTCACAATAGTGTTTTCACTTGATGCATTCAATGTTCTCAACCCAAGAGTCTTCATGATGTTTTTGTACTTTAAACCCTGCATCATTTGAACAAAAAATTGACATCTTGCAATCTCATTTAGCCTTTCAAAGAACATTTTCCAAATCTTATCAGCATATCTTCTACAAGTGCATTCTAGAATCTTACCTTCCATGTGCTACAAAATATCCTTATCAATATTAATAAAAAACTTTGGCTTTCTACGCAAAATTCTAAGTGGTGTTCTCTTAGGTACATACACCTCAACATTATCAATTTCATCAATATTGAATTGAGGTGGGGTAGATTGTGTACCTTTGATCAAGGGTGGAATAGAAGACATACCTTGAGGTTCATGTGGGGATGATGGCATACCTTGTTCCTCAACTCCGAGTGATGATGTACTCTCAACTTCAAATGTGGTGGATGGTGTCCAACCATACTCACTTGTGGTAGATGGTGTCCCTCCATATTCGCTTGTGCTTAATGGTGTCCCTTCGTATTCACTTGCGGTAGAGGGTGTGTCTCCAACTACGGTATCTGCATCTCCCCTAGCACGAATCTTTCACATTTGTTCCCTTTGTGGTGCCAATTTCTTTTCTCTTTTTCACAGTTAAGGTTCCTCTTCAACTGGCTTGTTTTCATCAATCATTCCCAATTCCTGCTTTTCACGATATTCCCTCATATGTTTTTTCTCTTTATCTCTGATGGCTTGGAGTTGATCATCTGTTAGTTTTTTCCTTTTAATAGTTCATTTCTTTGGCATGACGAATAATTTTACCTGTGCAAAAAGTGCCAAGTTGTCAAATTAACTAATTGAAAGCTTTGGAAGCATAACTCAATGAAAGCTTTGGAAGCATACACAAATAAAGTCAATGAAAGTTGGTTTGTATATTTGTTTGACAAAATAACTCAATGAAAGCTTTGGAAGCATACACAAAGAAATTCAATTGTTAAATTTAACAAAATGCGTCAAATAGATGTGGTTTAAAAATGTAATAGGAAAGTGTTTCCAATTGTGTGATTTAAAATGTCCATTGACAAAGGTTGTAACATGACAAACTGGTGTAGGAGCACCTAGGTCATGAAATTCCTTCAAAAGGCTAATTTGTTCAATTTGTAATGTTCAAGTAAATATGATGAGTGAAGGTCATTAAATGATGAATTTAAATGTATTTGCACCATGAAATAGGTCACTAGGTGATATTATTGAAAAGTTGCTTTTTATAACAAAAGTTGTCAATTATTGTAAAAATGTAAAATTGCACAAAAGCAGGAAGGTGAAGAGTCTTTTTTGTGGAAGGGAAAGGATGGGTTGATGAAGATGAAGAGGTAGTTATTTCAACTAATTTAGACACCTTTAAAAATAATTGTAAGCTCACGAAAGGAAGATCTTGTATCCCAAAAATCCATAAAAATTAATAAAAAAACCTCTACTTAGTTATTTTGGAAAGCTT
>VDFB02056429.1:115901-132684 GCA_007258455.2 Sequoia sempervirens | reverse complement strand
AAAACATTTTTTTTGGGTGATGCAAGATTGCCCTACACTGTTGGATGCTCCTGCATCAAGACACACGTGGATACCTTTTTCCTCGCCTTCGCTGGACCAACTCAAACGTTATATTTGATTTTAATTTTTCCCTTTGCTTGCTTCTGATTGGTGAAAATATTACCTTTTTAAAATTTTAAATAGAAAAATGCCCAAACCCCAGCAAAAAATGGACTAGCTAATTAGGAAATTTAGCAAGAATAACTAAAATGATATTTTAATAGCATTCATTGGAACTAAAGGTTAAAGCATTTTACCCAACTCTTGAGAAATTATTAATTGCAAAACTTTCGCACCAAAAACATTAGTCTTCACCTATAGATAGGCTAGGACTAAAAATTGGTTGGTAGCTTTTAATATTGGCACATAGCTTCAAGTTAAGATGATTGGTAATACAATAGTATTGGCATGAAAATAGTATTGACATTGTGAACATATCAACACACTAATAATATTGGTAATACAATAGTATTTTCTATTATTGCATATCATTGGAAAGCTCTCGACGAGCTCTACAATGCATGAACCACCGTAGGTCAGTTCGACCACTTTTTGAAATTATGAGGGTTATTACTAGCATTTTACATGATAGAACTTTGGTTGTATTATTTTTATCTTGTGGAGCTATAATTTCTCATACATGTGTGATATTTTAGATACTTAGAATTTGGTATATATTATATAGCATGTCTTGGGCTATGTAGGATATGTGGTTGTATGATATGATATTATGTTCTATGAGTTTCATGTGGTTTGAGACCACCATTCCTCTCCTACTCTTAGGTGGCCTTATTAAGGCCACATGGTAATCATGATGTTCACATTCTTATTAGTTTAAATTATTTGTTTTTTTATATTTATTAGTGACATACTTTTATTTTATTTATAAAGCAAATAGTATTGAATTATACTTCTTGGGCTATTTGGCCATTTTGAATTTGAGATGGTCCTTTTACCTCAACGACTATTTTAATTTGACATTTTTTTGAATTTGGGATGTTTATCAATTATTACTTATGAGCTTTATTTTCTTTTATGAATTTTATTGGTGGATTTAACCTTGAGGTTTTTTCTTATTTAAAATTTTCCTAGTTTGATACTTTCTTAGTGTTTGTAATTATTGGTGTGTTTGGATTAATGTGACTGTGTAAAACTAACATATCTAGGAGTGGTCCTTTTTAGGTTGTATAGGGAAGTAGATGGCCTAGGAAATTCTTATAGTGAGGACAAAAGCTTCAAATGGGATTGGTATGTGATAATCATAATACATTTCTCCCTATGAGTGTGTGATATGATAATAAGATAATGGTACTAAGAATCATATAGTGGGATCCTCAAGGAGGGACTTAAGACTATCTTTCCTATGAAACTTGGGATGTTGATTATATAATTTTTTGATTCAACAACTTTGGAGATATTGATTTTATAGTTATCAGGCTATTTGGATATTATATATGATTCTATGATCCCATAGATGTTGGCTCGATGGTTCTATAGTTATACGATCATTTGATTATGAGATCAATGGTTACTTGATCTATGGTTCCATGGTTCTATGGTTACTCAACTATATTTTGATGTTTGCAATCCTTATAAAACCTATTTTATGATCCTAATAATGTGATTCATATAATGCCATCCTTGTGATATGTTTATCTTAAAACATATGAGTATATGGTGTAAATTATTTTGAACTAAATGTGGAAGGATTAATATATACATAGAAAATAAATACTTACAATAAATAATTAAGTATGATGTTGAAATGTTTGGTGGATTAGATAATATCTTATTGGTACATGGATTCAATTTTAGAAATAATCATATAATGGTTAATGTTGTTATTTAGATAATAATGTATGGATAAGAAGAAATGAAACTTTAACATTTATTGGCACACCTATGTATGTATTTTTTATTCATATCACTTATAACAATTCATGAAATTTGATTATAAGATATTGTGATATTATCCTATGAATTTTTATTTATGTAATGTTTTAATATTGTATAATTAGTAATGTTAACATTATCCTTGCACTCCCCTGATTGGGACTTCAGAGAGTGTTTCCCCTCCTTTCTTTCATATTTTGAAGGATATGATAATAAAGTTTCTTTTGTAGTTGTTCAAGGAAGGTAGGTATTCTTAGACATGTTTCTCAATCACATGACCATGTCAATGTCATGTCCCCACCAATAAATAAAAGTGCAATGAGCATATTACATAATATGAAGTAATGTCTATAGTGGCTAACTCTCTTCAACATGAGAAATAAATTTAATGTCTTCAAAAGTGGTTGACCTTATCTTATAACCATAAAAATTTTTACATATAAATCACCCAAGTCATTATTGAGAATGATGATTAAAAAGGATGAAGTGATTAAATAAGTCCTAAGGTAGGGATAAATAAAGAGATCAAATGCAACAAATAATGAAAATAATGCAGTCATCAATAATGAGCAGCAATCATAATGAATATGATGAAAGGGAAATGATTATTGTTAAAAAATGACAACAATTAACAACAACGATTGGAGTTTGTAATATGCAACAATTGAAGTTATTATTAAGGAAACAATTAACAAGTTTAAGAACAATAATTATAAAGAGAAGCAATTAAGAGTCTTTGAAAGGGCAGTGATTATTAACAAAGGAAATGATTAATATCATGGTCAGCGATTAATGAAAGGAAGCACTCAAACATAAAGGTATTGATTCCTAAATAGATGCAATTTAAATTAAAATAAATATAAAATGCAATGCTTGGTTATGAAGAGGTGTATCCCTTGTAAAGGCAATAGTATTAGTGAAAGGGCATGAAATATTCTCATTGGAAGGATATATAAGGGAAGACAAATCATTTGTAAAAGCATCAATTAGAAATTTGGAATCTATTGGGATGAATGGAGCAGATTGGAAACAAGGAATTGAAGAAGACCAAAAAATAGAAATCTACTTTCAGAAAAGCAACAACTATTAAAATAGTAAGTGATTGGTATGCATTTGATTGTATATGAATTTAATGTTATAATATTTGATGGGCATATAAATATAGGTATATCTAATTTTATAATGACTAATATGCAATAAGGAGAGATATGTTATGTATATATTGGTAAATAAGGGTAATAGTCAATTTATTTATATTATTATAATCTACATCCTTCTCTTTAAGCAATCATGTGTAGGGTTGGAAAGGAAACATGTTAGGGAAGGGTAGTATAGGTTCTCTTAATATAAGTATTCCACCCTAAGTTGGATGGAATTGTCTTGGTTGGATGTTCCTACCACTTGGTGCCAAGGGGTACGAGCATGCCCTTGGGCTTAATTGAGATGAATAGTGTATAGGTTTTGACAATGTAAGTATGCAAACCTAAGTTGTATGAAATTGTCTTGGTTGGATGTTCCTACCACTTGGGGCCAAGGGGGTTATGAGCATGCCCTTGGGATTAATTTTGATGAATAATTTTTTTGGCATACTATCATGCATTTCTCTCTAATCCCTACCATGATTAGTTATTGGAAAATAGTCTATAGATTGGATTCAAGTTTAAGTTGTTATTCATTATTTCATAAATGTTAATAGTTCATTTATTATTAACTTAAATATTTATTATATAATTTACTATGGAATATCATTTGTAAAATAATTTTATGTTGTGTAAGTGTCACTTAAGGTAAATTCAGGCATGTACTCTAAGTAGGGGACATTACAATTGGTATCATAGCCTTAATCTTGCCAACCTATGGGACAAATCAACTTTAACCACCACTCAATTAGGATTAACTATTAAATAAAATCAAGTAGGCTAACATTTCATTTCTATGTGTGTGTGTCTTTCACATATATACTTTGTGTCTTACGTGTATTTACATATATTGTTCACATCTTATGTGTATTTATATATATGCTTCGTGTATTACATGTATTTATATGTATGCTTCACATCGTATGTGTATTTATGTGTATTATTCATGTCTTAAATGTATTTATGTGTATGCTTTGTGTCTTACATGTATTTATGTGCATGCTTTGTGTCTTATGTGCATTTATGCATATGCTTCATTTATTGCATGTATTTATGTGTATGCTTCATGTATTGCATGTATTTATGTGTATTCTTCATGTCTTACACCTATGTGTTTTCTTCATGCTTGATGTGTCTTCAGTAGGTTTACTCCATGTGTTTTTATGATTACTTTATGCCCAATAATTATGAAAATTCCAAATCTATAAGAGCTTTATAACACTTGAGATATAAAGGGGTAAATAGTTGTAACTATTGAGGTGAAAAGATATGACTCCCTCAAACTTGAGATATAAAAGGGAGAGCATTTCATTTGAGAAACACATCCATAACATCTTTGGAGAATTTAATTGAGAATAGAACCTTAAGTGATTTTACAAGTAAATTAAATTAGGCTCTCAAGAATAGTGGTGATATAAGAAGGGATGTGAATCCTAATATGAAAGGATGTGACCCCTAGTGTGAAAGGTTAGGACTATTCAAATGAGAGGTCATGAATCTTCAAATGTGAAAGTTTGCAACCCTTCAAATGTAAAAGACTGTGACGCTCTCAACAATAAGATATAAAAGGGGAATCATTTCCTTGTGAAGAAATCATCAATAGGAAGTAAAGTATTATTCTCAAAAGGAAGCCATGAAGGGTGGTGATTCATTTATAATGAAGGGTGGTAACTTCTTTAAAAAATGGATATAAAGGATAACTCAATTAATTGACATTTAATAAGCAACCACCACTCACATATCCATCAAGAAATCAAGTAATCATTACTCATATATCCTTCATGAAATCAAGAAATTAAAATATCAAAAAGTTTCCCAAGGAAAGAACAATCAATCATAACAACTCAACATAGTTAATGATAAAATCTAATGATATATAACTTGAGTTTTAATTCTCAACTATAAATCCACATATTTTCATCAATAGTTGTCACAAAAACTTAGGCACACAACTAAAGATACAAAGATGGATTAAGATTATCTTACTTTCACACTTCGAGATATAAGTGCACTGAGATATCATCTTGACCTAGGATGGTCAATCTCTTAAAATCCAAACAATAACATTAGAAGACCTCATAACCTTGCTTAAGCACAGCTAGTCAACACTCTTCTAAAAATGATTTAAGCAATAATAATATAGTTCCAAAAAAAGATTCCCTCAGGACAATAGGGAAAACTATTGTAAATGATGGCTTAACTATTTGCTGAAAGCAATAACACTACAAAAAAAAGAGGAAAACAATACACAAAAATCTTAACCTTTAGAATGTGGAGTGAACAACCATTGAGTAATTGTAACCATGCACCTAAAGCACCTGAACACAATAAATAATAGTAACTAAAAGCTACAGGAAGCTATCCAATTAATTAAGCTGATTATTGGTCAAGGGCGATAGGGAACATTCAAAATCCTTCCTCATTTAAGTAACAAAAATTCAAAGACCACTAGAATGAGTGATTGGAAACAAGGTAACAACACATAAAGAAATCAAGCCTCCATGGAATTGAAACAAAGTTTAATTGAATATAATTCTGGGAAAAATTATGAGCAGAATATGATAATGGCTAATTACTATGACAACCAATCCAAACCGTTTCACTCATGATTAGTTCCCATAAAAAGTACATCAAGCCAAAGAGAGAACCCAAGGATTTTTTAAAATTAGCATTGAGCAAGCATCAAACTAAATAAAATGAGTCATTGCTCCATTTTTTTCTGCCTTCTTGGCTCAGGCCCCTCCAAGAATGGTTTCCTCTAGCTACAAGCACAACCTCCTTTCTTTTTCAAAATAGCCATCCCCCTCCCAAATGTGCATATCCTTCTTTCTATTTTTTTGTTTTCCTTTCTCCCAGTTGTAATCCATTCACATCCAACAAGGAAGGAGTCTCCACCAATTTTTTTCTAGATGTCACCAATGATTACAAAGAGAAACAAGAACCGATCATCATAGAAAAAACAAAAACTAAAATAAAAACCAAAATTTTCATAAAAGAGGGGTAAAAATTTATTAAAACAAGAGAAAATTACAGAGCAAAGTCATTACATAGCCTTATCAAGCTCCACCAAATGGTCCAACTGTTGAGACAAATCAGGGGGTAATTGACCCCGATCAACCAAATTCCAATCATGAATATGATCAGAAGCCCATTTAGCCAAACAATCAGCAACACCATTCCACTCCCTAGGAATATGAGTGAAAGTAACAAACTCAAGAGAAACACAAAGATTGAGAATTTGTTCAATAATCAAAGCCAGGTGCCAACTGACATCATCTAACCTCCGCCTGTTCAGCAAGTTCACCACAACCTGGGAATCAGATTCACATATAATCCTGCGCCACCCCAACTGACTGCCACGCTCCACAGCCAGTAAAATTGCCTGAGCCTCCATAAGATTATTAGTATGAAGACCCTTATAAATAGAGAAAATAAATTGAACATCCCCAGAACTATCCCGACCAACACCACCAATTCCAGCATGACCAGGGTTTCCACGAGAAGAGCCATCCGTGTTAATTTTTAGGATGCCTTGAGGAGGAGGAGACCATCTTCCCTCCCTATTCACCTTCGGTGTTGGATGCCTACACCTGTTGCGCATAAGCTGCCGATGCGAAGGAGGAAGATGAAGGCGGTTGAAACAACCAACATCAGAAGGAGCAATCGAATCAGTTAGATCACACTTAGCCGCGATCGTTTCTCCCAAAGAATGCAAAATTTTCCACCACAAGCGAGGGGCCCCCATCATCACATCCTAAAAAATCTGATGATTCCTCTCCAACCAAAGATTCCAAATAATGAAGGATGGGCCAATCGCCCAAGCAGCTTGAAGAAAGGAAGTAGAAACAGGGGCCCTACTCCCCCGATCCACAAACTCAGCCAAAGAGGAAACATGCGTATAGGGCATATTCCACACCCGCCACCAAAGATGCCAAATCTCCCGAGCATAGGAACATTGGAAGAAGAGATGAGAAGCACACTCCTCAGCCTCACGACACAACACACAAAAAGAGGGACCCTGGAAACCCCGCTTGCATAAATTATCCCAAGTAAGACACCAGTTTTGAGCCACCAACCACATGAAGAAATTGCACTTGGGCCAAGACAACTTATGCCAAACATACTTCCACCAAGGGACCTCAATATCCCCAAACAACTATCGACCCAATTGCTTATAGCCACAGACAACTAAATTGGAAATTAAATCGATGCCCATGCATCAAGTTCAAATAATCTACAATGATTTACCCATAACACCCATTGAAACATCATAGAGTGAATTATTATGAGCATTCCTTGTTGGAATTGGAAAAACCTAAATTGAACCAAATTATGATTTGCAAAAACAACATTTTGAGAGAATGTAATGAAGACAACTTAATTCTTTAACCTACAATTAACAAATTTTAACTCTTACAGAGACCTTAGGAGAAATTTTGGAAAGAACCATGGACACTATAAATTGAAGTTTGTGTTTTGAGATTTATTGAAGGATATATTCATCAAGCTACATTAAGGCAGGGACACATTTGTTTTGATAAAGAGTAATTTGTTCTATTCATTTTAGACAAGATCATAATGCATAATCAAATCCATAAACACATATGATCTATCCCACACTCATAGAAACAATGGTGATGCATGCATCTACCTTGTAATCTACATGATTGATGTTGTAGACTTTGTTTGCGGATCAAGTTCACTTCTATATTTGATATCTAGAGTAGATCATTTCATCCCAGGGTCTTATTCTCCTAAGTCGTCTTTCTTGATTAGAATAGGTTTACTTTCATGATTAAAGATAAATGACATCAATATTAGGAAAATTTAATTCAAATCAAGGTACACCCAAATTTGTTACATTGTGGGCCCATAACCCACAAATCCTAGGATCTTTTTTGTAAGATCAGGTTAAATTCAAATCCAAAGGTAAAGACCAAGTAGCAACCACAACTACTTCAAATCTAAACCAAGAAATCCCACATCTACACAAGAAAGAACAAGAAAGCAAATGAGATCAAACAATAACCAAAGCTATACCAAACTCCATGCTCAAACTTGATTCAACTTCCTTGCATCTCCTCAAAACTGCCTTTGCAAGCCTACCTTAAGATTTTGTTGCATACAAGTGCTTGGAAATGACAATGATATGATAGCAATAATGTTGGAGATATGTGGTTGTAAATTCAAAATGAAAGAGGAAACCTTGTTTTATAGAAGAGATTCTCAAATGGATGGACAAGATTAAAGGTCTAGAAGATGTCAAGATCAATGATGGAGGATTCATGCACCATAGAGTAGTGGGCTAGGGATGACTAAGGATAGATGGTCAAGATTCTTTGAAGATTGAAAGTAATCAATGATCAAGATTCAAATGAGAAAGTGCAGGGAAGGTAGTGGAGGAATCAAATAAGAATTTTTAATTCTTGGAGAAGCATGTGAGGGAATAAATAATCATCTAGATTATTTATTTGTGGAAGAAGAGGGAAATAGACATTTAATTAAAATGATTGTGCAACCATTTAATTAAATTTGAAGGAAATGGGAAAGAGGAATTAAATAATTGAATCAAATTAATTATTTAGTGGTGGAAGAATGGTAGAGGAATAATTAAATAACTAAATTAATTATTTAACTATGGAAGAATGAAAAGATTAATGAATAGTCAAATAATTAAAAATAACTATTTAACTATAGATGAAAAGGTGAAAGGTAAACAATTAAATAAATGGTAATTTATTTAATTATAGGAAGAAAAGAATGTTAGCAACATAATTAAATAAATATTTAATTTATTTAATTAATCAAAGAAGAATAAAGACAAGGAAATGAATTAATTAAATAATTAACATTATTCAATTAATAGAAGAATGTGACCAAAGAAAATAATTAAATAATTAAAATTATTTAATTATGGAGAAAAGAAGATAGATTGATGCGTAAAAATGATGTTCGTAGATCAAGACATTTTTCAGTGTCTACATTTTGCCCCATTTTGACATAATGTGATTTGAGTGTTGTGTCAAAGAATAATTAAGAAAATATTTTTTAGATCATGCCCTAGCATTCCCCAGTGAAGGCGGGATAGACCCATGCCCCCTCAAAAAAAATTTCACAAATTTTGATTTGTTTTGAAAAATGTGAAAAATTATTTTGACAAGCCATTTTAGTGTATTGACATAATTTTTTTTTATTTTGGACCACTAGGACATTTGCAATAGGTTTAGGTTTTAGTATTTGACAATGCCAGTTAACGAGGTTGGTTAAAATCCTAGTTAAGGAAGGTATAAAAGGGGTTGGGGTTACCAAAAATAGTCATTTGTGCGTTTTGAGTTTGAGTGAATAGTGAGTTGGAGTGAAAACCTTGCTGCAGAGCTCCTATCAGAATGTCACCAGTTCCACACACAACACATTGCGAGTATCAAGTCAAGATATACAGGCGACCAGAGGGCTTGGGGGCCGTGATAAGTGCTTGACCCTTGCCTTGTGATTTTTTAAATTTTTTGGTAGATTTAGGGATCCAAAAGGGGAAAATAGATGCAATAAACCCAGTTTGCCGCATTTGTTATTGCGTGGGCCACAAGTGACTCGGTGCGACGTAAATTCTTAAGACTTAGCCGCAATTTTTTTTCATGCCACAATTGAAAATTGTGATGCAATTGTAGGAATAATGATGCATGAGGGGTTTTGACCTGCATGCGATATTTGGTGATGTAATTACAGTATGAAATGCCACATTTGACTGAAAAGTTGCATGTGATAGTTAGTTCAATGCATTCAAAAATTTGCATCGCATGTGTGGAAATTGTGACGTATTTTCATTTTAAGCCGCATATGCCAGATAATGCGACACATTTTCTTATCTAAATTTTTTCCCCGGTTTAGATAAAATTTTCCCTGAGACCTAGATCAAATAGGTTTGTGAAAGATTTTTGATTGACATAGTGTGCTTTCTTGTGATCACAAGTGCCACTAGACCCGATTTTGACTCGAGAGAGCAGACCGTCAAGCTTCAGACTTCATCGGAAGCTAGATGATGGCTAGAGGGATTGAATACTTTCCTTGGGACTGTATGAGGTCACGTTCATGCTCATGTTTTAGGCTAATAGGGGGCTATTGACTGCACTAGCTGAGTGGTGGCACTTGGAGATGAGCTTGTTTCACTTTCCAATAGGGGAGGCCATAGTGATCCTAGAGGATGTGTGGCATATTCTTAGATTTCCTATCCATGGAGATTGTGTGTCCTATGATCTAGAGTGGAGAAATGTAGTGATTATGGTGACCTTTGATCATGATGACATTGTGGAGCTAGGTGTAGAGGAGTACAAGATTCACTGGGATGTCCTCGCAGAGAGATATGATCTCTATATCATTGTCCTATGTAGTGTTACTGGTGGAGTGGTGTGCCTTGATCGACAAGGACATGGATTTTTGGTTGGTTGGGGGGAGATTCTAGTGGGCATGCTTACCCAAGGGATAGTGTATGCTTGGGGGCCATGTATGCTAGACATATTGTATTTTTAGCTCCACAAAATGGCATATAGGGGAGCTTAGAGCATTAGTTGCGGGACAAATATTCTAATGGTTTGGGCATGGGAGCACATTGTAGTGTTCCAACTGCCAATCCAAAGATAGCTTGGGCCAGGATTGCCATATGTTTTCATCTATGGAGGTACTGTCACTCATAAACATGTTGGGGACATTAGTTATCAGAGGTGTGCGATTGACTTGCTAGATTCATTTATATGAAGACTTTACAGGGATTGCACACCATTTTTTGATGATGATGAGAATTTTCCCTATTATCAATAGCCTTGATATTTGATTAGATGCACATTGCAAAGTCAACACATTATCGAGAGATATTTACTAGAGAGGGTATGACATTAGTTTGGAGAGAGGTAGGGACTACTAGTGGGTATTGTAAAGTTTTATCGCTCAAGTAGAGAGATACATCCATGGGGTCTGATGATTTCAGTTGCCACTGTAGTGTAGGACATTGATGCTTTATAGCTAGTGCAATGGGGGTAAGGGCCAGAGGTGGAAGATGTGGGTACCACCCTAGAGTATGACAATTGGTGGGTGCAACACAAGCCTATTCCACTTACAGATCTAGATTAGCCCACACTAGTCGAGAGGAAAAGGAGGGGACTGAGGAGAGGGGTGTGAGGCCAAGGTCGAGGAGAGGATGGAGGCTAGGGAGGGAGAGGATGGGATGATGGGGGAGATGACGGAGGAGATGGAGGGAGAGGAGGAAAGGGAGATAGGGGAGGCAGGGTTGGGAGAGGTAAGGACAAACGTCCACCTTGTCCACTAAGGAGAGATGGAGGTAGATAGGAAACAAAGGCCCCTCATCAGGAGGGAGAGGTTAGAGTGGCTGAGGTAGAGGTTGTAGGGTAGGAAGATGCACCTCCTCATGAGGAGAGATAGGTAGAGGGTGAGTAGGAAATTGTGGATATCAACATAGATTTTAGGATAGGGGAGGTTAGTCAGGATGAGGAGTTGAGAGACCAAGAGGAGGAGGAGAGAGAGTCATCGTGGAGGAGGGATAAGAGGAGATTCCCATCGTAGAGGGATGGATGTGGAGGTAGAGGATCAACAGGTAGATGCATAGGTTGTAGAGTTGTAGGTGCAGCCATAGGTGACACAGACTAAGGTACAACAACTATGGGTTGAGAGGGATATGGTTGTCAGTAGGGTGTTGTGTGTAGACTAGATCTCCATTGATTTTATGAGTAGAGGCAATGACTCAACAACATATATTCTTTGAGAGCTCAGGAGGGCCATTTAGTTTGAGTGGTACTATAGGGACTTCTATGAGAGAGAGGTACCCTCTGAGCACAAAGAGTCCAATTTTTCATAGGTTGAGAGTAGATCTTAGAGTAGGTATCATTCAAGATGATCATAGAGCAGTAGTGGGGTATTTTAGCCACGACTTTCACCATATCAGCAGCCATCAGGGTCAGGGAATAGGGCATCAAGATCACACTAGCCCCAAGATGATAGGCCACCCTCCATAGGTCCTTCCCTATTAGGTGACAGGGGGAGCACTGACTAGCCTTCATTGATTGATATGCATTTAGACACTAACGGGTGTATATTTTGATTAAGTCTATGAGCTCCATTTTTGAGATCATTCTGATATTGTATTGTGACACTTATCATTTTTTGGTATATAAATGCGAGATCCATGATTTTTTCGGTGATTATGTGATGATTTATTTATTATGCATGTTTATATATGATGGATGGTGTTATGATGATGTTATACATTTATTTTTATGAGATGATTCTATATGACTATGACATGCATTTTTATATGTTCTAATGTATTATGGATGATGGTTTATGTTTTATGCATATGATGTATGGATGATGCAGATTATTTCTATTACTATATACAATACGATTCTATATGATTATGATATATAAATGGGTACATATGTGATGCATACTCTATGTTGTTATGAATGTTTCATGATTATGATATGATGCAATGTATGATACATGCAAATGTGATTATTCATATAATTTCCTTTTTTATATGTGCATGCCATGAGATGTATGCTAATAGTTTATGGATGCAACATGATACTATGTAATTATGATATGCAATGCTAATATGAATTCCTATATGATGATGCATTATGATACTATCTATCTTTTTGTATTTTCTGATGGAATATGGATGACGTAATATGATTATGAGGATGCATATGATGCTCCTAAAATGATTATGTATGCAGGATATTTTTGTGTGCCATAAGATGCCATTAGAATGATTGTGGATAGAAGGGATGGAAGCTTAAAGAAGATGGATGTTAGTACAGAGAAGATGGATATTAGCATGGAGTTAGCTAGATGAAAAGGGATGTATATTCTCATTGAATATATGTCATCTTCCATGTTTATCATCATTAGGTGACAAAATTATAGAAAATAGACCATAAAAACCATGTTGTGACATAGACCGAGGTGTAAAATGTTACCACTTATGAAAGTAGACACTCAACAGAAAAGGAATTTCATGAATCATACTAAGGACCCAATTGCCCCAGTATTTTTTTTAAGAAAAACCACAAGCAACAATCAAAAGAAAAGAGATCACGATCCATCATCGCCCTTCTAAATCCTTCATGGGACATCCTTGAGGTGGCTAGAAACATGACCAAAGAAAAATAAAAAAGGTAAGACCAACTAGACCAACAAAGTCAACAACCATTTAGATTAGTTGCTAGAATTTATTTGATGATAAGATTGATGAGGTTTGAGTGACTGATTGATTGAAAAGTTTGACTAATTAATTTACTATATTGACTGATTGATTAATTGTTTGACCAAATTGATTCATTGACCTATAGGATTGACCAATTGACCAAATTGATTAATTAACAAGATTGAATATTTCACCAAATTGATTTACAAGATTGAATGACCAATTGCCAAGATTGTTTGACTAATAAGATTGACCAATTAACAAGATTGATTGATTAATTGACCAATTTGATTGATTTACCAGATTGACCAACTGATTGACCATGCCTAGTTTCAAGAAAGATATATCCTGCATAAGGAAAATGATAAGGTTGACAAATGACTATGTCCAAATTCAAGAGGGATGCATCCTAAATAAGTCAAAATGATAAGACCATCAACCTAATTGATATTGATGATTAGGAAATTGATCGATTTGGATTGAAGACTAGTTGGATAGGTTCTCTTGTTGATTCATGATTTAGTTTAGGTGTGTGATTTTTGTTTGTGTTTGAATGACTGAGATGATGATAGACCAAGATAGACACAAAAAACCCTAAAGGATCAACCTAGTGCCTCAGGGGATCATTTTTTGATGGCCTTGCCTATGTAGCAATGCACAAAGACAATGTAGTTCGACTGACTCTGACTAAGGATCATTTATTTTTGATGACATAAATCATAATTTATTTGACTCCACAAAACCCTAAGGTATTGACCTAGTTCCTTGGGGGCTCATCGATTGATGGCCTTATCTATTCTATACACATGAAGGCAATCTAGTTCGACCACATGGATTGACATAGAATTTTGTTGAACAAGACAACTAAGAGGGAGGGTGAATCAGTTTTGAAAATTTTAACATTTGAAAATTTTACTAGAAGTTAGATCAATTACCATTCATAAATCCGTTACTTTGCTAATGTGATTAATCATTAAGTGCAAAATTAGAAACTGAAAGAAGCAAAACCAAACACATAATAACACTAGATTTACGTGGAAAACCGAATGAGGGATAAACCACGGTGAGGATTAGCTCATAATATAAGGAATATCAAAACCAAATACAAAGGATCATTGCCAAAAATGATCATTTCCTAATCAGGACTTACTTTATGGAACAAGAGTCACTTTCCAACAAGGGTTAACGACTTGGAGGGCTCATTGCCATTGAATTACAAGAAGATAGAAGAGATTTGTTATAGAGAGAAAAATAATCTTAATGCAATGGATACTTCCACCACAGTTCACTCACACACTTGTAGACATGCTTGAATGATAGAGTACACCTTCAACTCACTACTTCCAAAAACTCAACAATTAGATTTTGCACTGATCTTCTCAACCTCACATCACACAGACACATACACACACACTATTTCGCATCTATATTGCATCTATCTTACTTGCATTCATATTTCACAAACATTTCAACCTTTATTTATATCATCTTCAACTTTGAAACTCATCCAAAGTCGGCCACACACCATTTACATTTACAAATTCAAATTAGGTCAGTTCCAAAATATTCTACGGTCGAATTAGAATGAGGGTGACCAAAACACACACTTAAATAAGTCCCAACATGCTTCAACACACTTCCATGATCTTCGTAAGTAGTTTTTAACACAAGGCCAACCAATACCAGTGTAAAACACATAAATCAATTAAGCACATGATCCAATCTTCCAAATAGAAAATTTCACTTGAACATGACCTCATCAACTTATCTTGAGAACTACAAGTCATAAAAATGGAACAAGAAGAAATTTGAAGCAACTACATTTCTCCCAGACCTTAGCCAGATAAATAGAAAAGTACAGTTTACAATTGGTGAACATAACTCATGCTATACAATGATCCAAAAACCCAAAATATGGATATAGCAATTTCCAACAATCATGAAAAATACCTCAAATCCTCACTAGCATAACAAAGAATCCTAGCTGGAGCAAACAATGAATACCTGCAACCTTTCTTTATTACAATTTTCTCAATATTCTCAACATATACAACCAATAACCAACATTCATGACATCAATGACAACAAAAACTAGTTGACAACTAGTTAACTAGTTGACATCAATGACAACACCTTCATACTTGCAACAATCTTGCCCTTTCTCATTGATGACAACACATGATGTGAAAAACAATCAAAGACAATAAAGTTGCACTCAATCATCAATCTCAAAAAGTGCTTTCTCCCTCTTACTTTCTTTTTCACATGACACTTTCTCCCCTTTTGACATCAATGAAAAAGGAAAAATAAATTTAACATTATTTTTCCCCTTTGAAATTAAGAAAAATTACCAGTACTGAATACTCCCCCTTAGGAGTACATCCAAACAACTACACAATGAAAACACAAGATACTACCTGACCCCCCTAAGAGGTAGCCACCAAACATCAATCTAGAAGAAAGATAGATCCATAGATCCACTAAACTGATGCATCTCCATATGCATCTAGTTCAAGAAAGGAGGGGTAATGATCCCTAACTTCTCTTGGAGATACTCAAAAGTATCTTTAGGAAGGGCCTTAGTAAATATGTCAGTAATCTGATCCTTTGTAGGTACATACTCAATCTTAACTTCATTCTCCACAACCTTCTCTCTCAAAAAGTGATACCTTATTCCTTGAGTGCATCACATGATTCTTTAAAATGATAATTGCACTTATATTATCATAGAAGATAGAAATGGGATCATCATACCTTACTCTGATATCCTTCAAAGTCTATCTCATCCAAAAAACTTGTGTACAAAATGATGCCACAACAATATACTTAGCCTCTACAGTGGATAAGGAAATTGAATCTTGATTTTTACTTAACCATGACACCAATCTACAACCAAGAAAGAACGCACACCACTTGTACTTTTTTTGTCATCAACACAACCTACCCAATCTACATATGTATAAGAACTTAATGTAAAATCAATATCCCTAGGATACCAGAAGCCATAATCTAGAGTTCCATTCAAATATTTGAATATCCTCTTAACAACAACATGCATTTCTTTAGGGTCTTCTTGAAATCTAGCCACAAGACAAACTGTATGCATGATATGAGGTCTAGTAGTAGTTAAATACAACAATCCTCCAATCATAGAATTTTATTTGCTTTGATTAGACTTAGGTGGATCATCATCTTTACTTTATTTACAACCAATCACCATAGGATTGCATACCGGTTTGTAACCATCCATCCCAAACTTCTTCAACATCTCTTTTACATACTTTGATTGTGAAATAAAAATCCCTTTTTCTGTTTGATTGATTTGTAGCCCAAGAAATAAATTCATCTCACCAAACATAAACATCTCAAATTATTTTTACATATCTTCAGCAAACATCTTGCACATTGTTTCATTTCCTCCAAAGATAATATCATCAACATATACAACTACTATCAATATTTTGTCATTTTTCAATTTTGAAATACAAATTACTAT
>VDFB02056429.1:60605-115801 GCA_007258455.2 Sequoia sempervirens | reverse complement strand
AGACTTCAAGATGTATGGGATCATTATGATTTGGATTTTTTGCGGAAAGATCTTATTCAAAAAAGGTGACATGGTGAGGCACAAATAGGCATCCAACCATGGCCTGAAATTGATTGACATTTAGGTCAGAGGGGACAAATGTATCTTGCAAGACTTTGTCCAAAATGACCCTATGCTCTGCGGAAATGTGAAGAAGTTTGAGGATAGATATCTATGTGGGTGTCTTTCCCAGATGATCAAGGAGGTTGTATTGAATTTTTGGTTGTGGATTAGAGGTATCCCCTTGTAGGGTCACCTTAGCTCTATGGGCAATAATGACACATTTTGAACTTTTGATTATAGTAATGGTAGAAACATGATTATCAAGGGCTTGAGTATGATTGATTGTATAGTCATACATAATATGGTTATAATTAGCATTATTATTGTTTCTTGAACTAGAGGCCTTCCCTTTCCCATGGTCTTGTAAGGGATTTTTGAATATGGTGTGATCAACATTGGTTTTAGGTTGTGAATTATCCACTAATATATCTCCTTGTTTAATAAGATCTTGAATGATATTTTTGAGTGTCCAACATGATGATGTATTGTGTCCTTTGCCACGATGATATTCACAAAATTTATTTTCATTCCACCAATTGGGTTTGACAAGTGTTGGTTCATATCTTTTAATTTTTGGAAGTTGAATGATGTTTGATTGTAAAAGTTTCTTCAAAACTAACTCAATGGGTTCCCCTAAGGGTGTATATGTTCTCTTGGTGCGAGGAGGTCCTTTGTGTTGTTGTTGATTGTTTAGAAGAACATTTAATGTCTGATCATGACTAGGTTTTGGTGTGTTTGATGTGGATGGACCTTTAATATGAAGTGTGGGGTTACCTTGATTTACCACTTTAGCGTCCACAACTCCATTATTGGTGACATTCTTATTCTAAGACCAAAACTTTCCTTTTTCACTAGGAGCATTTGGAGTCTCTTTGAATATTTTTACTAGTCCTTTTGACACAAGAGCCTTCTCAATAAAAACTCCCTTTTCAATGAAATCTTCAAAGGTAGTGCAACATTTAATTTGGAGTTGAGTCATCAATTATGCATTGAGGATTTTTATAAAAACAGTGACCAATTGTTTCTCAAGTATGTGACAAGGGAAATTATTAGCCATGCTACACCATATTTGATAGAATGATGTAAGTGATTCTCCCTCTTTTTGTTTGGTAATGCATAGTGTTGCTAGGGTTGTGTCACCTTATATGTTGTAGGAAAAATGGTTGATAAATCTATTATCCAAGTCACCCCATGTTTGTATCCCAAGAGGAAGGTGTGCAAACCATTCTAGAGCCATACCCAAAAGGATTTGAGGAAATAATCTCATCAAATATGTGGGATCATATGCAATGTCCATACATGCCATGTTAAACTCATGTATATGTTCCACTAGATCTCCTTTCCCTTTGTATTTGTTAAAGTTCAGAGCAGTAAAATGTGGAGGGGAAGGTGGAATGTATAATTTTTTGTCGAAAGGGTAAGGATAAAATTATTTCATAGAATATGTCTTCTTATTTATCCCCAATTGCATGTTTTCCATTTGTTGTTGTATTCCTTGCATTTTTTGCATTAAGGTGTCCATGGGAGATGGTGTCATGTTGGATTGTCCTTGCATAAGGGGTTCAACATTAATGTTAGGAGTGTGACTATATAGTGAATTTAGCTCTAATGTTTGATTTGGATTGATGTTTTGTTACAAAGGATTCAGATTTCCTTGTTGATAAATGGGTGCAAATGTGGAATTAGTATTTTTTTGATTGTGTGACATAAAATTTACATTTGGTGTGGCATATTGTTGTATGGAAAGGGATTGGTGTTTAAATTTTCTCCAAAAGTCATGTTGGTATTTAGTGTGGCATTTATTGTTTGTGTTGGCACTTGAGATGTAACAATATGAATTCTCCTTGTCTTTTTTGGTGGATTTTGACTTGCATTGATTAGGGGTGTGTTATTTTGTGTGCCAAATGGATTTACATATGTCAATCCCATGGGATTGGAAGATGAGCTACCAAATGTGAATATTGATCCTTGGGACATAGTATGTGTTCTCTTAGCTCCAAATATTGGTGGATTGGGAATGCGTGTAGTTTTTGCAATGTGTATTGTAGACCCAAGGGGTAGACTAGTGAACATTTGTTGTGAAATGGGTTGACCTTGTGTGAATGTGTTTTGAATAGGACATTGAGTCTGAGATGCTCCCTCTATAATTGTGGAAGTATCAAAATAAGTGGGGACTTTAGCACTTTTTTGAGCAAGCACAAGAAATAATATTTTGGGTCTATGCTAACAAGCTCACCCATAATTTGTATAATTCTTGGATATTGGGAAGCAAGTTCAATTTCTTTAGGGGTTAGGCATCTATTGACTTAAGTTAATATGAGGTTGGAAAATGGATTTGATGTTTATCTTTGTGGTGTTTGAGTTGGATTTGAATTTGACCCAAGGTTTGTTTCTTTTGAGGGACTACAAAGGGAATCATTTGAAGAGTCCATGTCCTTTATTTTTCCTTGTGACCTTGTTTCAACCATGTAAGAGTTGAAATCTAAGGTTTGATAATGCAAGGTGAAATATGAGACTAAGCTATGTTTTTGGAATTTTTGAGGATATAATGATGGAAAATGTTAATGCATCCAAGACTAAGGTTTTGAGATGCAATAATGATAATGAATTTATGACCAAGGATATGATATGAAATGGGACCATATGATATGTTAAATAAGGTTTTGGGATATGAAACTAATGATTAAGATATGAAACTAAAGGGGATGCACCTTTGGATCTAAGATAAAAAAGGTTACCAACCAAGCTATGGTAGACCAATGTAACAAACCAAATTGCTATGACCTCAAAAGGACAATATTTTGATAAAATGATGTTTTGACAAGGTGAGTCTAAACTGAGATGTAAGTTTGAGACCCAATGCTGATGACAATTGATTGATAAAAAAGATGAGGTCATAGAAAATCTAAGAATGTAACAATAGAATGATCAACGACTTGGTAGGTTTCCTAATATGCAATCTAAGATGTGTAAATGACCTAGAATTCCCTGAAGTTATGTAAACAATGCAAGGTGGGATAATTAAATTTTACTAAGTCAAAGCAATGCAACCTAAATAAATGTGATGAAATGGTCTACAAGTCTATAATCAGGGAACAAGGTCATTGTCATAATATGTCCAAGACTAAGACTAGACAAATATTTTCCCTAAATTTTATATTTCAGCAATTGCGACTTACTTTCTAGCAAATGTAGTTTAGTTTTTCACAACTGTAGTTCACTGTCACTGACAAATGCTACTCATAGTTTGTTTGTTGTAAATTTGATGTTTTTGAGTGGTTTTCATTTATTTTTTTTGGAAAGATGATTGGAAACACAATAGACACTTTGAAAGTATATTTTTGGCTATTGACTTGTGAAATCCCTATGTGAATATGTGTATGTTTGAGGGTTATTCACCCCAATTTCCACTAGTATAGCATAGTCAAAAACACACCAAGCACTTCTTATCCCTAAGGTCAATGGCCAATGTAAACATTATTAGGCTTGCAACTTGGAATCTCCTTCGACGCAAGTGTAGGGACACCTTTAGGGGGTGTATTCACCTTTGTCTTTGTGAGAGAGGACAACTATGGGCCTATAGGACTGGAAGGATGACCTAATCACCCTCTCCCCATAAAGCTACAAGTAAAAAAAGTAGCTTATACTATGCCAAGGAATTTTTTTTCATCTCAAGGGAGCCTTATGGTGAGTAACTTTAGGGTGCAATGCTACACTCTTGCACTAAAAGTGACACCAAATAATCTTAATCAAAAGGGTGGCTACTAAGAAGGTGTTTAGTCACAACTTGGGGACTTACCGCCTTACGAGAGCTCAACAAGCCACTTAAGGATTTAGCCAACCCTACTAGGGGACTGAAAATATCACACAAAAATGTGAGTAGCTTCACCTTTTAGATTGGCACTATTGGAAAAGGCTAATGACAGTTTGGACTTGACTTTCGTCTTATCCTTTTATATAGCAGCCTGAGGGAAAAACTACTTTGGGTCATCAATGAGTTCTTTGTATGGATGTGTCTCAGTTGGTAGGCCCTAATATAAAAGAAAAAGAGATGTAATGATTTATCTTACACCCAATATCATACAAAGCACAAGGGGAGAGGATACTTTCATTACACCTATGGGTTCTACAACAAAGATTTTGTGCAAGTGCACCAAACACAGTAGACACTTGTTCATTTTAAGCCCAAAATAAAGTGTGCCTAATTACCATTGAAGACAAAATGCAAGTTGTTTGTTCATTTTAGCCCAAATGATTGAGAATGCACTTTGTGGTTCTTTTAATCCAATGAGTGTGAAAAATATAGATTGTTGTTCTTTGTAATCCCAATGAGTGTGAAAAATGCAATTTGTGGTTCTTTTTAGCCCAAAATGAGTGTGAATATTTAAATGAAATGAAAGCATTAAAACCCTACAAAAACACAAATTAGTCTCCAAAATGAAAGCCACATGGTGAAACAAAAGATTAGTAACACCAAAAACCCTAACCTAATACAAACCAAAAGGAAAATCTAAAAAGAAATTCAGATTTTTTTACCCAAATGGGAAAATGTGGCTTTCTACTAAATGTATGTTGCTTAGAAAATAGTGATTGTGAGTTTTCGTACATCAAATGCGACTCACTATCTAATAGGTGCATTGTTTTGTATTTTATCATTTGTGGCTTACGAACCTTCAAATGCGTTGTTATTCAAATTTGCATCACTCCGCCAATGGTTGTGGCTCACTGTCATGTGCATGCAGCTCACAAACCTGCAACACAATAGAAAAACACAAAAATGCATGTATTTTCTTACAAATTTGTAAGTTTCACGTCTGGTTCACCAATGTAAGATTGGGTTAAATCAGATCCAAAGGTAAATACCAAGTAGCAACCACAACTACTTCAATCTAAACCAAGAAACCCCAAATCTAAACAAGAAAGAACAAGAAATAAAAGGAGATCAAACAATAACTAAAGCTATACCAAAATCCATGCTCAAACTTTATTCACCTTCCTTGCATCTCTTCTAACCTACTTTTGTAAGCTTTCCCTTAGATTTTTTTACATACAAGTACCTGCAAATAAAAATGATATGATAGCAAGAATGTTGGAGATATGTGGTTGTAAAGCCAAAATGAAAGAGGCAAATTTCTTTTATAGAAGAGCTTCTGAAATGGCCAAACAATATTAAATGTATAGAAGATGCCAAGATCAATGGTGGAGGATTCATGCACCACAGAGTAGTGGGCTAGGGACGACTAAGGATAGATATACAAGATTCTTTGAAGACCGAAAGCAATCAACGATCAAGATTCAAATGAGAAAGTAAAGGGAAGGTAGTGGAGGAATCAAATAATGATTTTTAATTCCTGGAAAAGCATGTGAAGGAATAAATAATCATTTAGATTATTTATTTGTGGAAGAAGAGGGAAATGGATATTTAGTTAAAATGATTGTGCAACCATTTAACTAAATTAGAAGGAAATGGGAAAGAGGAATTAAATAATTAAATCAAATTAATTATTTAATGGTAGAAGAATGGTAGAGGAATAATTAAATAATTATTTAACTATAGAAGAATGGAAAGATTAATTAATAGTCAAATAATTAAAAATAACTAGTTAACTATAGACAAAAAGGTGAAAGGTAAATAATTAAATAAATGGGAATTTATTTAATTATAGGAAGAAAAGAATGTTAGTGACATAATAAAATAAATATTTAATTTATGTAATTAATCAAAGAAGAATAAAGACAAGGAAATGAATTAATTAAATAATTAACATTATTTAATTAATAAAAAAATGCGACAAAAATAATAATTAAATAATTAAAATTATTTAATTATGGAGGAAAGAAGAGAGATTGATGTGAAAAAATGACATTCAAAGACCAAGACATTTTCCAGTGCTACAATTTTTACTTGTCAAAATTTTGGGAAAAAATGATATTGTTTAAATGAATCAGGTGAAATAAAACAATTCTTTCCTAAGATATAAAATAATCATAGGCCAAACATGGGGATATATCAATTTCTACAAGAGGAGTGACAACCTCCAATTGATTTGGAAGTCAGACATGAATTGGTTATGAGTGTAAACCTATAAATTTAAGTCCTATGAAGAAATTTTTGGGTGAATTGTTTGCTATGAATTCTAAGACTTTGTACATCTTTCATTTTATTGGATTGATTAATCCAAAAATCTTGAAAAATATGTACTTAGAAGGTTAGAAGAATGAAACATCTCTTCTATCATTTTGAACTCAAGGGAAATCAAGAGTGTATTCCTAGCTCCGAACCCTTGTGGCAATGAAATGAGAGAAAAATTATTCTAAAATTATAAACCTTGCCAATTTCTAACCCTTGATTATGTTTTCGAGAGTTATTGACAAAAACATTGTTGCAAGAATGAAGGTGTTGTCATTGATGTCAACTAGCTAATTGGTTATCAATTGGTTGTTATTGTCATTGATGTCATGGTTGCAGGTTATGAGCTGTATATGTTGAGGATATTGAGAAAATTGTAATGAAGAAAGGTTGTAGGTATTTAGTGGTTGCTCTAGGTTTTGCTCCAGGATTTGCTCCTATGTTAATGTGGTTCAAATATGTTGATCATGGTTGTTGAAAGATGCTATATCCAAATTTTGGGCTTCTAGATCATTATAAAGTGCGAGTTATGTTCACCAGTTGTGAACTGTGTTTTTCAGGGTATTTGGTTGAAGTCTAGGAGAAATTTAGTTGCTCCATATTTCTTCTTGGTTGAGTCATATGACTTGCAGTTTTAGAGTTAAGCTATTATGATTGTGTTGAAGATATTTTTGTTGTCTAGAAAGATTAGATCATGTTAAAGGTTGCATGTGCTTAATTGTTCTATGTGTTTTACACTGGTTTGGCTGACCTTGTGTTAAACACTACTTTCAAAGTTCATGAAGCATGTTGGGAATTATTTGGGTCCTCATCAAGTGTGTGTTTGGGTCGCCCTCATTCTAATTCCACCCTAGATTTTTTTTGCGTCGACCTAATTTGAATTTAAATGATGTATGGTCAACTTTGGATATTTGAAGATGGTATAAATATAGGATGAGATATCGATGAAAGGTGTGCAAAGAAATAGAGCAAGATAGATGTGAAATAGATGCAAAAAAATGTGTATATGATGTGAATTTGGCAGATCAGTGTGAAATATAAATGTTGAGTTTTTGGATGCAGTGAGTTGAAGGCATACTCTATCATTCATGCATGTCTACAAGTTGTTGATTGAATCACGGTGGAAATTTCTATTACATTGAGATTTTTTTCTCTCTGTAACATATCTCTTCTATCTTCTGTGTATCTGTCTAGCAGTGAGCCCTCCAGGTGGTTAACCCTTATTGGATAGTAAGTCCAATTTTGGTAGTGAGCCTTTGTATAATTGGTTTGATATTCTTTATATCATGAGCTAATCCTCACCGTGGTTTTTCCCTTACTAGGTTTTCCATGCAAATCTAGTGCTACTGTGTATGTGTGATGCTTTTTCAGTTTCCACCTTTTCACTTAATGTTTAATCATTTTAGCAGAGTAAAGGATTTTTGATTGATCTAATTTCCAGTGAAATTTTGTAAAGGTTAAATTTTTTCACAATTGATTCATCCCCCCTCTCAGTTGTCTTGTTTAACTAACATATCCTAGTTCAAATTTGCAACTTAAGTTAAAATCAAAGTTGTGTAGCAGAAGCTAATTACATCACAAGGAGTTAAGGATTACAAATCCCCAAGGGTTTTAGGACCCTTACAAAATATTTGGTTAGCAAGATTAAGACCATCATTGCTTGAGGACAAGCAATCTTGGGAAGGGAAGATTGTCATGCCCCCACCAATAAATGGAAGTGAAATGAACAAATTACATAATATGAAGTAATTTCTATGGTGGTTGACTCTCTTCAACATGAGAAATAAATTTAATGTCTTAAAAAGTGGCCAAACTTATCTTATAACCTTAAAGTATTTACATATAAATCGCCCAAGTCATTATTGAGAATGGTGATTAAAAAAGGATAAATTGATTAAATAAGTCCTAAGGTAGTGATAAAGAAAGAGATCAAATGCAACAAATAATAAAAATAATGCAGTCATCAATAATGAGCAGCAATCATAATGAATATTATGAAAGGGAAGCGATTATTGTTAAAAATAGACATCAATTAATAGCAGGGATTGAAGTTATTATTAAGGCAACAATTAACAAGTTTAAGAATAGCGATTATAAAGAACAACAATTAAGATTCTTTGAAAGGGAAGTGATTAATAATAAAGACAACGATTAATATCATGGACGATGAATAATGAAAAGGAAACACTCAAGCATAAAGGCGGTGATTCCTAAATAGATGCAATTTAAATTAAAATAAACATAAAAGGTAGCACTTGGTTATGAAGATGTGTATCCCTTGTAAAGGAAATAGTCTTAGTGAAAGAGTGTGACCTCTTCTCATTGGAATGATATATAAGGAAAGACAAATCATTTGTAAAAGAAACAATTAGAAATTTGGAATCCATAGGGATGAATGGAGTAGATTGGAAACAATGAATCAAAGAAGATCAAAAAATTGAAATTTGCATTTAGAAAAAGTAGCAGCTATTAATACAATAAGTGATGGTATATGCATTTAATGTATAATATTTGATAGGCATATAATATATGTATAGATAATTTCATAATGATTAATATGCAATAACGAGAGATATATGTCTAAATTGGTAAATAAGGGTAATAGTAAATTTATTTATATTATTATAATCTACATCCTTCTCTTTAAGCAATCATGTGTGGGATTGGCAAGTAGACATGTTAGGGAAGGGTGGTATAGGTTCTCTCAAAGTAAGTATGCTAGCCTAAGTTGGATGGAATTTTCTTGGTTGGATGTTCCTACCACTTGGGGCCAAGGGGGTATGAGCATGCCCTTGGGCTTAATTGAGATTAATAGTGTATAGGTTCTCACAATTTAAGTATGTCACCCTAAGTTGGATGAAGTTGTCTTGGTTGGATGTTCTTGTCACTTGGGGCCAATGAGGTATGAGCACACCCTTGGGATTAATTATGATGAATATATATTTTGGAACCCTATCATGCATTTCTCTCCAATCCCTACCATGATTGGTTATTGGAAAAGAGTCTATAGATTGGATTCAAGTTTAAGTTGTTATTCATTATTTCATAAATGTTAATAGTATCATTTATTCTCAAGTTCAATATTTATTATATAATTTACTATGGAATATTATTTATATAATAATTTTATGTTGTGTAAGTGTCACTTAAGAAAAATTCAAGCTTACTCCAAGTAGGGGACATTACTGTCAAGGGTGTGATAATTGCTAGGTCTCATTATGATGTTCTATAGTTTTGGTCCTTGTTTGTCCTAGTAGCATCGCTATAGTTGCGTTGTACAATATTAGTGTGTTATTTGCCCCATATTTTTTATTTTAAAAAGTTTGGGGCCCTTTCAAAAACCATTTTGATCAAATAAAAAATATTATCATTGCACTTCATGAAGAAATATGTTATATAGGATGCTAGTTATTTATGATTGCTTATTTATTTTTACTATTCAAGTTAAGAAAACTCATTGGCCACATCATCTTTATGTGTTGAGATAGTGTGGGTTTTTATCTTCCCATCCTTAAGGACTTCCAAGAGGAAGCCTAATATTAATTGAGAGGATGTGAGGCCCACATTTTCAACTGATCTAATATGTATTTATGTACCTATTTCTAGTTATGAATATTTTGGATTCTCACATTTATACTTTAAAGTTATGTTCATTATGATATATTAGCATGATCACTATGGATTCTAATTAGAGTAGTCTAATTTATGAGTATATAATGTTGATTTAAATTATCAAATGGTTATGGATAATTATTATCATTATAATATTGGATGAATAATTTAGACTAGATGATTTTATTTTCACTAGAATAATCTTTTAGGATGCTCATTATGTTAGGTCATAAAACCTCGGGTCCAAAATATTAGAGTTGATGTTACACCTTCAAGGCCAAGGGGTGTCATCAAGAAGGAAAAATAGGGGCTCATTGATATACTGAGGATGATTGGAGGCCTATGAAAAGAGTGGGTAAGCTTTCACACTCTTTAGGATTAGCTTAAACTTGGGAGGGTATTCCTAGATGTCTCCTTATAGGATTTTTATATAAATTAAAATATGACAATAAATAAAAAATAGCCTTGTAAATAAAAAAATTCTAATCCATTTAGATAGTTACATTTATCATCTCTTACACAATGACAAGGTGTAAGAATGCCCATACATTTATGGGGTTGTTAAATCCTTGATCAAAATTTTCTCATACATCGTAATATGGATTTTATAAAGTATTTTCAAAGCATAACTTCCCAAGCCACCCCATAAATAACATGATGCTAAGAAAATTTTTAATTGATAATATCACTAAGTCACTAGAAGGTGAGTTTATTACAAATATAAAGCTTATTTTCCAACACCCCTTAAGTATTATAGTACAAAAAATAAAACAAAAACATCTTGATCAATCATAACCTCATATTCTTTATAAGGTTCTCATCGAAAATAGCTTTTGGATTAGTTAGAACTCTATAAAGTTGCCTTGTAACCTTCATAAATGTGTAGCTCTTGAACTTAGTTCTTGAGTCAATAGCTTCTAGCTCCCAAAACTACCAAATCATGAATCTCTAAAATTAAATTGGGCAATCATTCATATTGAGTTACTTCCGTAGTGCTCCTTCAAGTTGTCTCATTACCCTTGTAAATATATAATTCCCAAGATCCATAACTTATTGAAATATTTGAGTAAATGTCCATATTACATTTCATCTACATAAGATCTATCACCAAGCCACCCAATCTATAGTAATGGACACAAATATGGTGATGCTTATCAAACAATATACCATATCAAATTGAAAAGCTAGCTAAAGATGAGAACATTTTTCCAACCTCCACTTTGGTCTCTTGTTACATTTTATCCATCTAATGTTGCATTAGAATCTTTAGAAGTACCATATGCTGTAACATTGATGATACCGAAAATACAAGAATAAAGTGATCTAGCCTTAATGGTTTTTGACATTATGATAGGGAGTGTGCACAAATATGGGGGACCAAAAAGCAACCAAAAGAACTTTTAGTCCATTATTCATATAACACAAGCACACTATAAAATTCTCTTATTATAATGTACTCCCATCATAGATAGGTCACTAGGAATACATAATGTAATATGTTTGCATTATAAAAATTAAAAAGAGAGTTTAAAACAGATGCTTGTAGACTACTTTTTTTTCATAGCACACTTGCTATGAAAACATAAAACAAATTATAAATGTGCACATGTTTTATATTTTTTCATAACATGAGCATGTTATAATGTGAGAATGTTATAAATTTCCTTGGAAACTACCAAACCTTAAGGTTATATTTATTTTGGGCGTCCAACTCAAATGGATAGACTTGCATGTCAACACCCAAAGATGTGTTTTCCAGAAAAAATGAAAAAATAATTAAATGTCGAACGTGCTGATGAGCCGTAAGAATGTCTGATTCCCTTGTTGAAGTTGCATGTTTTTATCTTATTTCTACTAAACTCCAAAAGAAATTACCAAACCTTTTTATATGCTTTAAGCATTTGAAGGTCATATATTATATTAATGAATGTGTGTGTGAACTTTGAATGTTTGTGAGTTTAGTAGAATTTTTTGTTTAATAATAGTCACTAACAATGAAAAGGCCTCAAAGAAATAAGGACTAACCCCTGTAGTGAAGAATTTGTTAACCCAAAAAAAAGGTTTCTCAACCCCTAGCAAACAAATGACAATTTAATGCAGTTAGAGGAGTTAATTTGCTACAAAGTGGGCATATTTACAGAATGAGATGAAGGTGATGATTTGAGGACAAGATCATGGATGGCCAAGTGTCACTTCATATTTTCAATAAATTATGGAGGAGAAAGGATTTTGCTCCAACAAGGAATATCTGTTATAATAAGAGCTACTTTGTTAGGGAATGTTTCCACTTTATAATGGTTATCTAAAGTAGTGCAGAGTCCTTATTCAATTTCTACACTCTTGTTCAGATTATTAGTTATTATTTTCTATTAAAGGACCTAGTCCTCTTCCTATTTTCATGGGAGAGTAGAAATTTTCTTTTAGTTTATTTATAGTTTTCAAATAAGGGCTATCATAGACCCTATATAGGAGGGTATTCTATCGAGAAGTCCAACAACTAGATCTTTGCATGTATTAGATTGAACTGATTTTTTTTTTACATTCTATTCAAAACTCTATGTATTATTGGAGTATAATAGAGAATATTTTTCAACATGTTTCCTTGAGTTAAGTAATTGAAGAAGATCCCATGGATGTAGTAGCTCAAGCAAGGGTCACTTGAGGTACTATGGAGCCACGTTAGTTTAGATAATTCATTAGATTATGCATTATAATTTTTAGTTTATAGTTTCCAACTTACATTATATTTAATGCTACATTTTGTTTGAAATTTTGAATGATTAGTTGAATTAGGACATGTTGCAACATAACAGTTATCAGTTATAGTCATAAGTGATAAGTACCCATAGTAGTTAAAAATTATTAGTATTTGCTTACCCTATTCTTTAGGTAGGAGTTATTTTTAGTTAAAAGATTTTGATGAATTTATCCTTGTTCAATCACCTATAATCATTCGATATAAGATGTCTAGGATTCTTGAATGAATATATGGTGCCAACATCATCTAAAGTTTGTGACTCCTTGATTGATAATTTAATGAATCCCTCTCTAGAATGATGAATTTCTTAATTTAGGGATATGTAGGTCTATTAAGCCATATGTATGATCATCTACATCAGTTAATTAGACATTCTAGGGTCTACATGTTCTCTCCATCAAGTTTATAGATTTTACAATGTTGATTTAAAAATTGTTACAATAACATAAAAATCTCTCTTATCTTACTAATCATGTAATTTTTTCTATATTTTGAATAGTTAAGGTTTTTATATTCAATTTCTTTTATTAATGTCTTCTTTGTTGTGAAAAATGTATGTATAGTATTTTTGATATTTTTATTTCTTCATCCAAATTTGAAATAAATTATATTTTTACTATAGACATCCAATTTTGACCACTCCCATATGGTCAAATTTGTCTCTTTTATGCGTCTATCTCATATCCCCCATCAATATTAATTAAATGATTTTTAATTAATATTTCCCCTTTTCCTAAGGTTCCTAAAGTATTTAATTTAATAATTAAATACTTTACCTTTCATCCCCTCCTCTCTAAATTAAATAAATATATCAATTTATTGAATTTAGTCATTTAGACTTTTGAATTTAAATCAATTTTAAATTCCTTCTTTTCTCTCTCTTTGTCACATCCTCCATAATCCTCTTCTAATCTGGATTAGTTTAATTAATTCATGATTAAGATGTGTACACCTTTAATAGGATTAATGTCACATCCTCCATATTTTTCCACTTGCCTCTAATCCTTCATTAATCCCCTTAATCACTTGTTTTCACAACCTTAATATAATCCTCATGCCATTTTTGGTATCCCTCCAAGTCAACCATCATAAGTGCTTTCTTTATTTAGCTAGGGCCTCTTCCCCATGTGCATTAAAAAATCACATTTATTCCTTCAATTCTCTCCTCTTCCCCATGAAGGTTGTTGAGAAATTCTAAAATCTCTCATGGGTCACATCTCCCACATGGGACAAGGAGTTCCTTTATGAGGACCTTGTCTTATCCCCAAGGTACTTCCAATCATGTGAATTAAAAATTCACATTTATTGTTCCAAGGGTTTCTCTCTTCCCCATGATGATTAGTGAGGAATTCCAAAATTCCTCATGTGTCACATCCTTCACACATGGGGACAAGAACTTCCTTTTTGAGGAAATCTTCTCCCAATCCCAAGGTACTTGCAAGTACCTGCACATAACATGTCCTCTTTCCATCTCACTTCCACATGGAAAGATGTGAGGGCTTGTCAGTTCTCAACTCACCACAACCCTTCATCTTGTCCATGGTGGCTAAATCCTAGCCATCCAATTCTCTAGAGACTCTTCCCCTAAAATAGAGGATTTTAGTCTCATTTTCATTCATTCACAACATTCACATTCACAATTCAAACATTCACACAACTCTCAAACATTCAAACACTCTACACTTGCATCCTCCATTGTTGCACTCTTCAAGATCTTGTTGCATGCATTTTTCATACACTCATCCAATACCCAAATCCATCATTGCATTCTCCATTGAATCCCCACCATTTTGCATAGCATCTTAAGTGATTTTTCATTAAGGAGCACATAAAACAATCAACATCAAAGGGCCAATCAACAAATCAACTTGTGCAAGGTAAATAACTAGTTTTTATCTTTTCTTTGTTCAAGTTCAACTATGTTAGTCTTGAGGTGTTGCTTTGTGTTGTTTCTCCTTTTGCATTTTTATTGTTTTGCATCATTTAGGGTAGGAAAACACACTACACACATTTTTGGCATGCTTGGTGGGACCCATAAATAGGTTTGCTCTTTTTATGTGATTTGTTGTTTGAAGTTTTGTAGGTTTAGGTTACATAGAGGTGATTATGCCATCAGAACATGTGAGCCTACCTTCAACAGAGGCCAGTTTGCACTTGCAAATTCACCCATCTGTCAAACAGGGGAAAATCTGCTCCTTATTTCTCAAACATGCAACCCTACTTCTGACTTGGGCAAGCCTGCTTTCTATAGATAGGTGAGCCTGCCTCTGAAACAAGCAATTTTTCCACTAACAAAAGTGATTCTGCTGTCAGAACAGGAGATTCTACTGCTAATAGGGGTGATTCTACTTCAAAAAGAGGCGATTTTGCTTCAAATAGAGGTGATTGTGACGTAAAACGACTTAAAGTTTCATTTTCAGAGTTAGTTTCTTATCGTTTTCATGTACTAACCCCCTAACTTGTTTGTAGGTGGGTGTGTCTACTTTTTGCTAACATTTCTATAGTTGTTTCTTGCTTGTCCAAGGCCAGAGGTTTAAACTACTAATAGTTTATTGCAGAACAATTAGTCCCAGAATAGTTAGTTTAGTTTGCTTGTTTTTTTTTATACTAGTTAGACACACATAAAACAAATTAGAGGGTCAGATATATTTGTTTTTAATGCTTGTTAAGTGGGATTTTGACATATCCAATCCCCTTGCACCATTTGGCGATCCTGGGTGATGAGAAATCACAGTCCACTTTAGTCCATTTGTGTTACCCAGGAGATACTAGAATGTTCAAACTCTCCCCTTACGCTTCATGCGAGTTTGGGGACCAGCCACAAACGTCTAGTGTTTTCTTTTAGCAGGACTTGCTTGGGGATTTCATCACCCTAAGGGATGATCCCAACCATGTGTATCAACAGGGTATATAAAGGGGGGAGAGCCAAAGCTATTCCCCAATCCAGTCACGTTGTGTTTGACAGAGCGTCGAAGCTAGGGTGATACCTAGATAAGATGTGAAGAGTTGGTCTAAGTTTCCAGTACCTCGCTGGGGCTCTTGACTCACACTTGTGATGGACTGATGTTCATGGTTGTTCCTCACGTATTGGGTGTATATCAAGGACTCCCTAGATCACCTTGTTCATCCTAGATAGAGGACCGTGTTGGCCATACCCTTATCATTAATTTTATGATTGTGCTAGTTGAACTGTCTTCTTTGTGCGAAACTAGTGCATTTCTTTTGGTTGAGTCAACCTTACCTTCTGTTTGCTACTTGTGTTTTTGTCCTTTGCCATAGTTAGTTATTTTCACCCAATCTAGTCTAAGTCTGCTGGTTGGGAAAATTTTCCTTCGTCAGGGGTGAATTTGCTTCTATTTGGGGTGAATCTGATGTCCACAAGGGCAACCTTGTCTTCTATCTGAGTCATTTCTCAATTATTTCCTATCAAAATTGCCCATCATCCATAGAATAGGAGAGCCTATACCATGTTTGGGTGATTTTTCCACTATCTTAGGTGAGCTTGATACCTAAAGGGGCGATTTTGCTTGTTGTCAAAGTCATTATGTTAGTCAAACAACCCATCACATTCACTTGTTTCATTAAAAGGGGAGATTTTTCCATTGTTTTGGGTGAACCTGCTTCATCTTTGAGTGATTGTGCTTGTTGTTCCAGTCCCCTATCAATCCCCTAAATCATCACATTCACCCATTCCTTGGAAACAGGTGAATCTGCATCATAGTTTGGAAAGTTTTCACCCTAAACAACCAATCCTTTCTTCCATTCAGTCAATCTATTTCCCCATTTGATTAGCCCGTTTCCTCGTTCAAAGAGTCTGTTTCCCCATTCAGCTAGTCTCTTTCCCTGTTCGGTTAGCCTATTTCCCTGTTCAGAGAGTCTATTTCCCCATTCATTTAGTTCGTTTCTTTGTTTAGAGAGTTCATTTCCCCATTAGGAGAGTCTGTTTCATTGTTTAGTTAGTTCATTTCTTCATTATGTTTCCCTATTCGGTGAATCTGTTTCCCCATTAGGCCAATCCGTTTCCCCGTTTTGAAGATCTGTTTGACTATTCGGAGGGTTTGTTTCCCTTGATAGAGTTGTCCATTACCCCATTTATTGACATCGTTTGACCATTTTTAGATTTAGACAAGTTTGAAAGATGTTTAGGCGAGCTTGTCACCTATTTAGGCAAGCCTGTCACCTATTTAGGTGAACTTGCTAGCTGTTTAGGAGAGCCTATCACCTGTTTGGGCAATCCTGTCACCTGTTTGGGAAATTCTGCACCTTGTTTGGGTGACCTTGCACCTTGATTGGGTGATCATGATAACTGTTTAGGTAATTGTGCACCCTATTTATGTGACCTTGTACTCTATTTGGGTGACCTTGCACCCTGACTAGGAAACCCTAATACCTATTTAAGTGATTGTACACCTTGTTTAGGTGACCTTGTACCCTATTTGGGCGACCTTGCACCCTATTTGGGTGATTTTACACCTTGTTGAGGGGATTGTGCACCTTGTATGGGTGATTTTGCACACTGTTTAAGTGCCCTTGTACCCTGTTTGGGTGACCTTGCACCCTGTTTAGGTGACCTTGTACCCAGTTTGGGCAACCTTGCACCTTGATTGGGTGACCCTGATACCTATTTAGGCGATTGTGCACCTTGTTTGGGTGATTGTGCACCCTTTTTGGGTGATTCTGTACCTTGTTTGGGTGATTTTGTACCTTGTTTGGGCGATTGTGAACCTTGTTTGGGTGATCTTGTACCCTATTTGGGAAATTCTATCACTTGTTTAGGCGAGTCTGATCTGTTGGGCCCCCAAAAGATGCTTGTTTTTTGAGTCATTTGCATCTTCCGTTCACCCGCAATCTTCATTTCAATCCATCTACATTTTTCAAAGGTCTTCTATTTATCATCTAAATCATATAGGTACATACTAAAACATCTCTAAGTTGCATATCCATCATTTTTTTCTCAATCCAAATCCCCTGAACTTCGTTTGAGGTTATTATCCAAATTGGCCTAGGTGTCTGAATTTGATCGCCATCCTACACATTTTCTTAGGACCGTCATTTGTCCTGAGCCAGCTATCGTCTTCGGCCCAATCAATCCACTTTCATCTCAAGGTGGATTCGGTGTCGTAATCATCTATCTATCCTTTAATCAAATCAATCAACACCTTAAGTCACCTAGGGTGATTTCTAAACTTGGTTTAGAATCCTTTTCATCATCCTATCTCATCCATCATCCAATCATTTTATCAATCGATCTTATCCAATCTAATCCAATCACATCCCTATCCAATCTATTGATCCCTCATCTAATCCAATCAATCCTTCAATCATCATTTAGGTTGTCTTTGCATCACATCTTAGAGTTTAGCCTCATCTTAGTTCACCTAGTAGTTTTGCACTTTCATGCCCTTTCAAACCCAATCACAAGCAAAAAAGAAAATTGCAGAACAAAAAGCCCAAGGTTCCTAGCCAAATATCCCTCGGGATCCCAATAATGGTGCCTAATCACAATCCAATACTAAAGTTCAAAATACTTCACCACCTGGTGATGAGAACATGGTTAATCAACTCGAAGTTATAGTTGACGAATACCTTAGCAATCCTGTCAATGTTCAGATGATGGATCACCTTCTCAATGAGTGTGGGGATAAGATTCTCTCCACTTTAATCATGAAAGGAGTTGAACCCCCACCTGATTTTGATATGTCACAATATGCAGGTGCCCAAACTCTTCCTGCACCTCAAGATCCACAAACTTCTAAGAACATTCTAGAAAATTCATACGTCCCCGAAGGTGCATCTATAGAAAATTAGTATCACCTTGAGTTCGGAAATACCATGATACATCAAGTCACAAGTTACCCCCATATTCCAACCTCGGCCTCAGAAGCACAACCTAATCCGAACAACCCCTATGCCTATTGCATGCCACAAAATATTCCATATGCTCTGCCACTCCTCCCTCATCATCCTAGACAACCACTTGTTAACACTGGGGGAAATCCTGTCCTTGCACTAATGCCACCTCCAGGTCCTGCACCTGCTAGCTATTTAATACTACCACCTCAAGGTAACATCCCTACATTCTAGTAGCCTCCCATTAACCCTCTACAATCCATTATGTTGCAAGCACTACCGCAACACACTACTATCCCCTCATAAGCGCCACCACAACATATCACAACCGTTTCCATCTCATCTCAACCACCTCATCAACTACCTCCTTAGCAAAATGTCATAATTACACAACAAAATGTCACAATTCCACAACAAAACATCACAATCCTGCAACAAAATATTCTGGTTCCGCAATAACATACTACCATTCCTATGCAACCCCCACATCAAGTGATGCAAGCAACATCACAGCCTCCACAACCTCCCCACGGTGTGTCCACGATGATCCCACAAGAACAACACATCCCATCTTGCCCACTTTACCAGCAACCACCACAACAGTAGCAACCACTCTAGCATACACATGTCCCCACACAAATGCAACGAAATCCTCTTGCATAATATCCCTACCATCCATCAAGCACATATACCGCCTATGTTGCTCCATCCAATCCTACTCCAAATCTCCATCTAGTTTCTCAAAATCCACCGTAGACTCAACCGCCACTTTATGCCAACCCACCACAATCACACTCAAATCCTTACATATAGACATCTAATCCACAACCACCTCCATATACAACACAACAACCCAACATTGCGTAAAATTACTAATCCAATCCATACTACACTCAAAAATAGCCGTAATATCAACAAGGTTCTCCATCCACTTCCTACTATCAACAATCGTCATCATACCAACAAGGCACTTCCACATCATCGTACTACCAAGCTCCTATGCAATACCAATAGGGTGCTCCATCCACTTTGTATTATCAACAACAACCAACCCCATCAACAAGTAGCTTCAACCTCTTACTATCAAAATCCACCATCCTCCTATCCACCTTATGTCAATTCCAAACCACAATCCACATAAACCAATCAATACCAACAAACACCTCTATATACACCTCAACCCACTTATGATCCAACTACTATCGCCTCATCCTCATCATACAAACAATATCCTTCCTATAGTCAACCTAATCCATCTAATCTAACTCCCCCAATGCCTATCAATAAAGATTTGGAAGAAGTCAAAGCTGCGTTAAAGGACTTGCAAGCAGGGACTAGCAAACAAACGTTTAAGTTTGAAGAAATTTGTCCTTAGCCGTTTGATCCTTCAATTTCATTGGTTCATTTTTTGAATCATTTCAAAATGTCGAAATTCGATAAGTATAAAGGAACAAAAGACCCCAAGGCTCATCTTCAAGAGTTTTATGCCCATTGTTAAGAAGTCACACCTAACGACAATTACCTCATGCGATTATTTCCTAGGAGTTTACAAGGGATAGCTCTTGACTGGTTTATGGGTCTCGAGAAGGGATTTGTTAAGTCATTTTCACAGCTTTCAAAATAGTTTGTCTCCCACTTCTGCTTTAATTTGGAGAAAGATATTGATACATTAGATCTCCTAAAAGAAAAGTAGTGTGAGGGAGAAAATTTTGCAAGCTATCTTTAGAGATGGTGAGCTTTAGCCAGTCGAATGAAATCCCCACTTAGGGAAAAATACATGGTCACCTTGTTTATTGAAAACTATCATTTGGATATGGACCATAATTTCAAACTTCATTGTGTCACAACCTTTACGGAAATAGTGGAGAAAGGTCCTACCCTTGAGAGGGCACTTATTGCCAAAGGGTCAGTCAAAATTTTTAACTCTAATAAAGGGAAGTCATCTGGGGATAAGCCTCATTATTGGAACAAAAAAAAAACACTGTCAATGATGGTGTCACTGACACCAAACACATCCAAGTAGCCAATGCTTCCTAGAAGCCACAATATCCCCCTCCTCAATAGTCAAGTCCTCATGCCATATCAGTGCCACAGGGGACCCCATGTCCTCCCCAACAATCCAATCAAAACAATAAAGGGAATAACAAACGTCAATTCACTCAACTAGGAGAACCCTTGAGCGTCGTGTTCCATAGGCTCCTTCAAGCTAATTACCCGATTACATATCCTATGACCAAGCCTCTTGACGAATCCAAGCCCAAACTAGCCTGGTACAAAGAAAATGAGTATTGTGAGTTTCATAAGATTAAAGGGCATACATTGAATAAATTTCAAGGCCTGAAAACATACATCCAAGATCTCATAGATCGAGGTGATATACATGTGGATGCAAACATAACACCCTCATCCAATGCTCAAATGCTAATATATCAAAATGCTTTCCCTAAGCATAACCAAGGTCCTAGTAGATCAAACTCAAATCCCGGATCCAGTAACAACAATGATTAGTTACAAGAATGTTCCATTCAATTATCAAGGCATAGTCATGCACATTGAGCATGTAGAACCATGTGTGTCTATGATATGCGTGAAATGGAAGGACCCGCAGTGTGTCATTACCACCTGCCACACTCACATTACTATTCTTGGAGCCTCTACATCAACCCAACCACCTCCTATAAACTCCCAATATAATATTCTTGACCATCTAGGGAAGACCCTAGCGTAGATATCCATTTTGGACCTGCTCAAGTCTTCTCCTGTGCACCAAGAAATTTTAACCAAAGCCTTACAAGATACCCATGTCACCAATGACATTGATCCTACTCAATTCCAAGTATTGGTAGGACATCTCTCCGCCACTTATCAGATCGGCTTTAGTTAGAATGACAAGCCTTGCATCGATTCCAACCACAACCATCCTCTTCACCTTGAGGTCCTTGTAAACTACCACAAAGTAAAAAGGGTCTTGGTAGATAATGGCTCTGCCCTGAAACTTTGTACATTAAAATTCATAAAACAAGTGGGATACACCCACACCGACTTAAATAATCAAGTCATCACTATCAAGGCATATGATAATGCAAAGCGTGATTCTAAGGGGACAATATGTCTTGCAATTCAGGTTGGGCCTATTGTACAATACACTAGCTGCCATGTTCTTGATCTAGAACTCCCCTATAACCTTCTTCTTGGTCGTCCATGGATCCACACCATGCAAGCTATTCCATCCACATACCACCAATGTCTAAAATTCCCATTTAATGGGGTGGAAGTCACAATACACGTGGACCCTCAACCACTTGAATATTGCTACACATTAGAGGCTTCCTTTCCCCATTCTCATTACTACCTAAGAGTAGAAATGGGACCACCTTAGACCTCATCATCCCGTCCATCTCCCAACACACTAGCTACCACTTCATCCTCTTCATCATCCACATCTGATTCCACCCTTACCAAAGTCTAGATCATTGACAAGGGTTGTGGTGAATATGAAATGTGTACAACTTTCAATGTGGCAACCATGCCACCCTCACCACACACATATGACCAACCTTCTTAATCTATACTGAAGGAAGAAGAGAAGACGATCACCTTGAGCTCCAAAAATGTGGTATGCAGCACCTTCCGCTCTCTAAGGTTAAGGAAAGACACACTAGAAGATGATATCATCCAATGGTTATATTGTGAGGAACCTGAACCCTCTCCCCCCTTGAAATAATATTTCCAAGAAACCTACCCTTGGCCCTCTAAGATTGTAGAGAAACAAAATTATCAGGGGGGAGGCCTTGGTGTAGAAGAGCAAGGTAGACGACAGTTGATCGACACTTCAGTGCATCCAAGGAATTTGGGCTTGGGATATGACACCAAGAAAAAGGGTCCTATGACATCATCTAGTGCCTCTAACAACGTTAGTGTGGACGACAGTCTCCTTGAAGACATACCAGAGGAAGAATCCATCATACATGTGTATGATGATGTAGATCATGTAGAACTTTCCTCTATGTTTGAATGCCTATCTGTCTACACCATCAGCCTATCTCTTTGTCATCCTGAACTCATAGACTAGGACATACATGGTAGTGCACCTATCAATACCTTTACCTCAGTAGATATGAATGTACATCTTATGGGATTGGGGGAGGATGAACGCCCTCACCGCAAAAGTAAAAAGAAGCAAAATAAAAAATGGTCACTGAGTGAAAACCTCCCCAAGGTGCTTCTTGACTCAAAAAAAGTAAAAAAAAGTGTGTATCTGACAGTGAAAACCTTAATGAGGCGCTGGGAGATGGGGAAATTCATCTTCCCCTTGTAGGAACTCAGTTGTCTGAATGATCATCCATTTTGATTGAGGAAACACAAGAAATAAATTTGGGAACTAAAGAGGATCCCAAAATCACATATGTAGCCAAACCACTATTAGAGGAAGAGTACTCTACCATCACCCCACTTCTGAAAGAATGCATCAATTTCACATGGACATATTCAGATATGTCGAGTCTTGATCCTACTCTAGTATACATCATTTGGATGTACATCTTGATGCAAAACCTGTCAAGCAAAAACTCAGGAAAATGCACCCCCAAGTAGCTCTACTAGTCAAGAAAGAGTTGGAGAAGCTACTAGAAGCTAGATTCATAAGACCCATTGACTATTCTGATTGGATCTCCAATGTAGTGCCAGTTGCCAAACCAAATGGGAATATTAGGGTTTGTACAGATTTTTGGGATCTCAATAAAGCTTGTCCTAAGGATGATTTACCCTTGCCAAACATCGACATGTTGGTTGATTTAACTGTAGGACATGAAATTCTTTCCCTCATGGATGGCTTCTCTGAATATAATCAGGTTCAAATTGCACCCGAAGATCAACATAAAACAACCTTCACTACACCTTGGGGCACATTTTATTACAATGTCATGCCATTTGGCCTCAAGAATGTTGGAGTAACCTACCAACATTTCATGACAGTCATCTTCCACGACCTCATTCACATCATAATGGAAGATTATGTTGATGATCTGTTAGGGAAATCAAGAACAAGGGAAGAGCACCTGGTGATCCTTAAGAATATTTTTGAGCATCTAGAGCACTATAAGCTAAGGTTAAATCTAAAGAAGTGTATCTTTGGTGTCACATCAAGAAAACTACTAGGTTTCATTGTCTCTAGAAGAGGCATAGAAGTTGATACAACAAAATTCAAGGTAATCATGGATATGCCTCCACTACGCAATCTCAAATAGTTAAGGAGCCTTCAAGGTAAGCTACAATCCATTCGATGGTTTATAGATCAATTAGCTGACAAATGCCAGTCATTCACTCATCTCCTAAAAAAGATACCACTTTTAAGTGGAATCAACACTTTCAAATTGGCTTCAACAAGAGCAAAGAGTATTTGGCTCACCCGCCCATTCGTATGCCACCAATTCCAGGAAAACCACTCATGTTGTATATTTCTGCTACTTCAGTCACATTGAGGGCATTATTGGTGCAACATGATGAGTCATCAAAGGAATGATCAATCTACTACATCAGCCGAACCCTAGTGGGCTATGAACTCAATTAATCCCCGATGGAAAAAGCTTGCTTAATTGTGGTCTTCAACTCACAAAAGCTTTGACACTATATGCTATGTCAACCAGTGAAGCTAATCTCTAAGTTCGATCCACTCAAATATTTGTTATCCAGGACAACTCTAACTGGTCACATGGCTAAGTGGGTCATGCTATTAAGCGAATTTGATATAGAATATGTGGATCGAAAGGCTATTAAAGGACAAGTGATAGCTGATCAGTTGGCAGATGCTCCCTTGGTAGATTCTTATCCTCTAGTAACAAAATTTCTTGATGAAGGGGTCTTCGTAGTAACAGAAGCGACCACATGGACACTCTATTTTGATGGGTCGTACACACACAATGGACCGGGGGCAAGAATCTTTCTCGTCACCCCCCAGGGTGATTATATACCGAAGTCATTCAGATTGGATTTTTCATGCATGAACAACATTGCTGAATATGAAGCTCTTCTTACTGGTCTCAGGATCACAATCCAATGGCATATCACTCACTTAAGAGTCTTTGGTGATTCCCAGTTAATTATCAAATATGTTAATGATGAGTTTCTGAAAAAAGATGATAAGTTGTTGCCTTATAAGCACATGGTAGATGACTTCAAAAAGTATTTTACTTCTATCCAATTTGACCAGATTCTGAGAGTGCGGAAAAAAGTAGTAGATGCAACGGCTACCATTGGTTCCCTAATCGACATGCCTAAAGATCAAACAGAGTGTGATTTCCTCATTGAACAACTCTTAATCCTGGGTTACGATATCCCCGAAAGTGAGATGGTGTGCGACATTGTAGGTCCTACATCACCATGGTATCATGACATCTACACCTACTTGCACAATAACATCTTACCTCCCGACCTTACCCGCAACCAACAAAAATATTTCATCCAACGTACATCCCGCTACACTATTGTAGGTGATACGCTTTATCGTTGTGGGTATGATGGAACCCTCCTCAGGTGTCTAAATGAGACTAAATCCCACACTACCCTAACAAAAGCACACATTGGTGTTTGTGGGTCCCATTCAAATGGCATGGCACTAGCTAAAAGAATTCTTAGAGCAGGATACTACTGGCCTACATTGGAACATGATTCTTGTGAGTTTGTGAAAAAGTTCCTACTCTATCAACAACATGTGAATTTGATACATGCTCCTGCATAGGACCTGCAACCTCTTATAGCACCATGGCCCTTCTCTCAGTGAGGTTTCAAATTAATTGGAAAGATATATCCCCCATCCTCTAACGTACATACCTTCATCATCACTACAACTGAGTACTTCACCAAGTGGGTGGAAGCTATGCCACTCTCTCAAATCACAGGTACTCAGATATCCAAATTTATCCTTTTTCATATTCTTTGCAGATATGGAATCCCATCCACCATCATTTCTAATAATGGAAAACCATTCAAGAACAAAGCCATGAAACACCTTTGTGACACCTTTCATATTCAACACTGTTGGTCTATTCCCTATTACCCCCAAGGTAATAGCCAAGTGGAAGCTACCAACAAAACCATCATCAAGATCCTTAAAAAGGTAGTCAACAATACTAGTCGAGATTGGCACCTTCATATCCATCTTTCCCTTTGGGCCTATCATAATCCATCCACACTCCTACCAGTGCCACTCCATATTCTCTTGTTTATGGTGTCGATGTCATCTTTCTGATTGAGGTAGAAATCTTATCATTGAGAATATCTTTGAAGAATCTTATTAGCGACAAAGATGCTCGGGTTGCAAGACTCAGCTAGCTGGAACTCCTAGATGAAAAACTGATCAAAGCTTATGATCATCTCCAAGCATATCAAAATCACCTTAAGAGGAGCTACAACAAGAAGGTTCATCCATGACAATTCAACATTGGTGATTTAGTCCTTAAGGAGAACCAGCATACCCAACAGGACCGAGATAAGAAAGGGAAATTTGAAGTGAATTGGCTAGGTCCTTATGTCATCACCACAAAATATGGCTCAAGGGATTATAGACTTGCCACACCTAAAGGAGAGCCCCTATAGGAGCCCATTAACAACATGCACCTAAAAAGGTTTTACACTTAAGTCAGCTAGGGTATCCTATCTTGCAAAAATCCAAAAAAAGTAAAAAATTGTCAAAAATACAAAAAATAAAAAAATTTAGAAAATCCAAAAATAGTAAAGAGAAATAATTCATCCTATGGTGAAAACCACCTTTGGTGGTGCCTTAGATAGGTACGTTTGGTGAAAACCTTGTCACAGGCACCATTCGTATAGGGCTTAATCATTATCTACCTTAAATCCTAGTTACTTTATGCTTCCACCCATCTTGATTTCATATCCTATCATTCTATTGATCATGTCCTTCCATGTACATCCCTTCATCCTACCGCTTGGTATGTTTTGGTTGAGCATTGGAAAATATTCATTTGCTATCCATTATATTGAGCTTTTATCCTAATCCAAGTGTTCTTTGTTAGTCCTTTTTGTCATGTCAATCCTTCACTTCCATCTAGGCTCCTTCATCGTGTCAAACTTCATTTAGCTCACATCCTATCATGTCGGTCTTTTTGTATTTTTCAAACTACATTACCCCTGCACTTTCACGTAGGAAAGGTCAATCATTTAATCCACCCTCGGGGCTTTGCTTTTGTCCTTCCATTATTTTTCCTCCATCATCTGTCCCCATCATCCTCTTTCCACTTTTATCCATGGTCTTTTCTTGAACTATGAGGGCTTTGTGCTTTCCGTAGGCAAGGCTAATCCCTGATCAACCCCCGAGCCCCTAGGTCGTTAGGGTGTGTCAGTCTTGTGTCTTGTGTCGTGTCATCAAGTATATCCTTATCTATCTGGTTCTTCATAAATGAGATCCACTTGTATCATGAGATTCAATTAGTTTTGGAGTCTCCTATGTCATATTGATCATTTAGTTTAGTATCCATCTTTGGTCTTAACAAGATGCATCCTTCCTAACAAACCTCATCAATCCCATCCACCCTCTTGATCTCGTGACAAAGGACATTTGAAATTGATTGCAATCTTTTAATACTTTTGGATTTTGTTTCTCATTTTATCTTCCTATCATAACTTATCAAGGCCGCCAGGATCTATCATATCATGGTGTGTTTTGATTGGTTAACATAGGAGCATATCTTGATCTTTTGTTTGTTGTTGTCTGCTTGGTTGTCCCACATAGTACCCACCAAGACCCCTGAAATTTTGTGTTATGCTAGCGAATCTTTTTGTGCTTGTGGTTATCCCAATGCATGGCCTGACCAAGGTCTTCATGACTTTGGGGTGTTGGGATAGCCTTCTTGTCTGTTGTATTTGTTTTATGCATTCAACACTAATCTACCTTGGTTACACATACCCTGGCACCTGGTGTCTTATACTATAGCAAAAATCAGTGCTCTAGAAATGGTAAATCACATTAGGACTACATTTCATATTCAATTCTGTTGCATTTCATCTATACCTAACCTATGACCTATGATTTTGGTTGTGCAAACATTCATCTTCCATCTCCTTTCTTCTCAGGATTCCTACAGGTCTTGACAGGTGCAGTTTCACACCCATCATCCCTTTATTTCATAAGCTAAAGCAAGCATGATCTGAAAATAAAGTCAACTTACCACCCACTTCCATCACCATGTAAACCATTATTTACACTCATGTCCACATTGCATTTCATTTATCTATTAGTCTTTGTAAGGAATTTAATTGCATCTCATCCCACATTCTAGGTCCATTTCATTTCATCCCATGTGCACTGTAATTTCATATTTATTTTAAATTATTTAGATTAATCATCATTGGTTATTCTAAGCATATTAGATTCATTTTATTATCAATTCATTTCCATGTTAGTCCATCTCATTAACACATTACATACATCACCACTTGCATCACAAATTTTTAGATCCATATCCATAGCATATAAAATCATAAATCATCCATCACACCTTGCATCATAAACATTAGCCATCATGCATATCATCCATATCATCCACATAAGCATAAACATACATCAGCATAAGCATAAGCATACATCATCATACACATACATCACATCATAATGGTCATCCATAATATCACATACATGCATATATGCATAAATAAGTCATCCATCACATAATAAATCATCCATCACAACATAATGTGAATAAGGGTTGTTGCATATCATATAAATATCAAAATACAGTGTCCATCATATCATCAAAATACATATCCATCATATACATTGATAATCATCAAATAAAATACAAGTGCAAGGCATTGAATCAAATGTGCTCTTTGTCGCTCTGTACTATACATACACCCTGCACCTGTCAAAAAATTGTCCTGTCATCTGTCCTCTATCCTCTCTATTGTGAGATGCCCACATCTGACCTGTGGTGAGTCTGGCACTACCCCTCTATGTAGAGGGGTCACTTGATAGCTATTGTACCCTTTGGTGTGTGTCCTTGCTAACTAGGACGGTGCCAACATCTAAGGCACCGCTCTAACATAAGGAGGTACCTGCTGTGTCTGATTTGGAACTACCATATAGTAGGCCGCCATATAGTAGTTGGCCTCCCTCATGTACTCGTCTCTCTCAGCTGCCTGATACCTGGTTGAATCTCGCTCTGCCTTGTACTTGTCTCAAAATCCACATATGGATCTCCTCTCCTGTTCCCATGCATCCTATGCCAACCGCAACTATCCAATCTCTAACTACACTTGAGACACTTTCTCCATTGCTCTGTCCCTCTCCTCCTACACAACCTTTACCTGTGCCTACACAACATCCCTCTCCCTCCACAATGTCTACACCTCTACCCCTGTCTCGTTCCCCTCACCCTGCATGGCCTATGCCTGTGCCTATGCCGCATCCCTCTTTCTCTCTCTCTACCTACAGAGTTTGTACTCATACCTCTGTTGAATCCCTCTCGTGCTACAAAGTCTGCATCTATCTTGCTATCATATTCCTCTCACCCTATAGAGTTTGTACCTATGCCTCTATTGTGTCTCTCTTGCCCCTCAAAGTATGTATTTGCACCATCATCTCCTCCTCTCTCTCCATAACCAACCCTGTAGTCCCCATCATCTACTCTACTATCTTTTCTCTATCACAAAGCTCATCCCACTCCCATCTCAAATCAATCTTCTCCTTCAACAACCTCTCCACCTATCTCCTCAAATCCTCCATATCTCTCTCCACCTCTGCCAAGGCCTCTAAAGATACCTAGTCCGTCGATCCTCCAGACTCCCACTATCCCCTGGCCTATAATATGGTCACCTTAGCCTATAGTCTATCTCGCTCCCACCTCACCCCCACCAGCTCATTATTCTCTCTTTGTCCCACTCCCTTCAGCCAAGTCACCCCAGCCTACATTCTATCCCTCTTTGCCTCCAACTCTAATATCTGTCACCCTGTATCATTGGCCAGTGCCACAAAATCCCTCTCTCCCTCTACCCATACCCTATCCACCTCTACATGTAGCCTACACACCTCAACCACCAGCCTACTCCTCTCAGCCTCTAAATCCCTGAGTCTCTACTCTGAAATATGTAGCCTCACTTGGGCCCCTCTCAGTAGTATAGTTGGGTCCTTTGGTGGTGGTGGTACGTATGGTACCATGGCCAATGGGTCAACCTCAGGAGCATCTACCTCCATCGCTTCCACTTTTGGCTCATCTCTCTCCTTTTTTGCCTCGGCCTCCTCCTACCCTCTCCTCTGTTGTCCTCCCTTCCTCACTCTCCTCATTTGATCCTCTTTGTCCACACTGGCCTCAGCCTTCTCATGTCCTCTCCTTTGTTGTTCTCCTCCTCTCCTCCCCCTCCTTTGTCCAGCTAATCTCAGCTCATCCTCTAAACTGAAACCAAGTGCCTCTATAATTGGCTCCATCGGTGTAATCTATGTTGGTTGGTGACGGGAAAACCACATGGAGAATCTCACTGTCACCCCCTCATCTGCTCTCCCTCCTCTCCTACCTAGGTAAGGTACCTCCTGGAGCTCCTCCCACTAATGTCTCACAAACTCAACCATAATTTGATCCCCCTATGGTCGCTCTCTGTGATCCATCTAAATCTCTCTGGTCTGCAAGGAATGTTTGTCTGAATCCCAACTATCTCATCACCTGATCAACCCTGTGTAGCTCCACTATGTAGGGCTCTCTCCCAAATATCTAGGATACTACACAAAAGTATCCTCTATGCCTCTCTTCATCTCTCCTCCATCCAGAGAACTATCGCGTCATGTACAACCTCCACAATATTAATCCTCCTATAGATCATCTAATGTCCTCCATCTATCTAGATCACTGAGGCCATAATAATGAAATACCTAGTCGTACTTCATCCCGTACTAGTATGCCACTGGTAGTGTCGGATCCTACAACCGTCTCATCACCACTCCTGGCCTAGCCATGCTAATGTGCTCCCAGTCCCATATCTGTAATAGCATCACCTGTATAACACTGAGAACCCCCCGATAGCACACTACATGCATATCCCTATATAGTTGAGCCATGTATGGACCCCATGCAAAGTCCCCCTCCCTTGGCTCCACGATGTGTCTCACAACCTCCATGTAATTGAGGTTGTAGAAATGACCGCTCCTATCCGACAGTAGGAGTCTACTAATCAATCAACAAAGGTATAAGGGTAGTGGAGGTACTCCCAACCCCAAACATCTATCCACATCCAACACCATCCCCTGCAGTGGTAAGTTGTCTCGCTCAAATAGAACCCATAGGGTTTGATCCAACTCCTCATCCTTTAATCTCATCCAACTCACCAAATGGCCAGCTATAGGTAACCTCAAAATCCTCCACACATCCTCGAGGGTGATGATCATCTCCCTTGTCGGGAGGTGGAATGTAGAGGTCTTTGAGCTCCATCACTCTATAAGAGCCGTAAGTAGTGCTCGATGCACTCTAACTGTGGGATACCCCAACATGTGAAGAATACTAGCTCGTGCTAATGCCTCATGATCCTCCCCTTTCATCGCCGCTATAGTCGCTTCCAACACCTCCGAACACCTCTCCTACATCGATAGGCTCTCAAATTGTTGCATCCACACCACACAACATGTCAGTCATCTAAACAATTTCTTCATCTTTCCCTCCCTCACCATTTTTTCCTTCCCTGCCCTGGGTGGTCATTTCCCCCCTTTTTTGGGAAAATTTACACAATTTTCCCAATTTATCTTTTTCCCCTCTTTTCCCTCGTCTTTTAGACTAATCTGCCCAACTCAGACAAATTCACCCCTTTTTTCATCTTCCCAACCCATTTCATGGACGTGTTTTCCATTTCCTCCCTTTGCCCTTGGGATGGGTGAGTCCTCCTACTCTTTGGGTGAGCTCGCTCTTGGAATGGATGAGTGCTATTGCCCTTTGGGTGAGCCTACTTAGGGAAGGGAGAGCCTGATCGAGGATGGGCGAGCCTGCCTAATCTTTGGGTGAGCCTACTTAAGGAAGGGAGAGCCTGATCGGGGATGGGCGAGCTCGCCCATCTCCCCACGGGTGCCCTCACCCAACCTGTGGATGGGTGAGCCTGCCCATCCGGCGGGTGATTCCACCCGCCCCCAGATGGGTGAGCCCACCCATCCGACGGGCGATCCCGCCTCCCCCCACGAGTGGATCCACCTACCTCTCTGATGGGAAAGTCCACCCGGAGGATGGGTGGACCCACGAATCCCCCCTGTGTGGAAGTGGTGCCCATTGGATCGGTGCAATCACCCATCCTATGGGCGTACTCGCCCATGTGATGGGTGGAATCACCTATCCTCTGGGTGCCACCGCCCTTTTGGAAGCAAACCCCATTTTTAGTGGATTTACCCAATTCTTCTGCAAGTCCACCCTTCTTTGGTACCCTCCCACCCTTTTCAGGATTTTTTTAAAGTTTTTTAGGCAAACTTTTCCCCTAAATAGGTCCATTCATCGCCCTTCCCCATCGCCTCTAAATAGGCAATTTCGCCTATCCAATGGGTGAAATTGAAATTCTGCCACCTACCCATTTCACTAATCTACCCAACCCCCAAAACCCATGTTTTTAAAATCACAAAGAGGGTTTTGGGACTAACCTAGCATGGAACCCCGCACTCGTCGAAGAACCGTTGTACCTCGTACCCCCGGTGGATAATGCCATCATTGAACTCCTCGGCCATTCTCATCTCCTTCTTCTCCTCTTCTCTCTCTCACTCAACTGCCAGGTGTGCAAATGAGAAATAGTAATTCTCAAAATTACTATAAGTAACTTTTCCCTCATTTTTTAATCCTTTTTAAGTTGAGGGTATTTTTACCCTTTATTTAACCTCTTTTTAATTTAACTAATCCTCTAACTTCTGCAGGCCGCTATTTGCACATCATGTGTCCGTTTGACTCCATTCAAAAGCCAATCTTCCTTATTTTTTGAGCTCTATCCAATGGTATCCTCTGTTTCCTCATATCCAAAAGTTTTCCGAGGCCCCTTTTTCTTCCCCAACCACCCTCTCGAGGGGGCATACCTACCAATTTTCTCCATTCCTCCGTCATGGTCATTTTCTTGCAAGACCGGGGCATCTCCCTTCATTTCCACCATCTGGGCAGCTCACACAACTTCTCCCATGTTGGGGCATCATTTTCTAGTCATTTTCTCTATAGAATCATCTACATTTTATTTTTCTTCGAAACATTGTTATTCTAACAGTATTTCGAAGAGGGGCAAAATGTAGAAATTCAATTTTGACCACTCCCATATGTTCAAATTCGTCTATTTTATTCATCTATCTCATATCCCCCATCGATATTAATTAAATAATCTATTTAATTAATATTTCCCCTTCTCCTAAGGTTCCTAAAGTATTTAATTTAATAATTAAATACTTTACCTTTCATCCCCTCCCCTCTAAATTAAATAAATATATCAATTTATTTAATTTAGTCATTTAGCCTTTTGAATTTAAATCAATTTTAAATTCCCTCTTTTCTCTCTCCTTGTCACATCCTCCATAATCTTCTTCTAATTTGGATTATTTTAATTAATCCATGATTAAGATGTGCACACCTTTAATCAGGATTAATGTCACATCCTCCATATTTTTCCACTTGCCTCTAATCCTTCATTAATCCCCTTAATCACCTGTTTGCACAACCTTAATCTAATCCTCATGCCATTTTTGGTATCCATCCGAGTCAACCATCATTAGTGATTTCTTTATTTAGCCAAGACCTCTTCCCCATGTGAATTAAAAATTCACATTTATTCCTCCAAAGCTCTCCTCTTCCCCATGAAGGTTGTTGAGAAATACTAAAATCTCTCATGGGTCACATCTCCCACATGGGACAAGGACTTCCTTGATGAAGACCTTGTCTTATCCCCAAGGTACTTCCAATCATGTGAATTAAAAATTCACATTTATTACTCCAAGGGTTTCTCTCTTCCCCATGATGATTAGTGAGGAATTCCAAAATTCCTCATGTGTCACATCCTTCACACATGGGGGCAAGAACTTCCTTTTTGAGGAAATCTTCTCCCAATCCTAAGGTACTTGCAAGTACCTCCACATCACATGTCCTCTTTCCACCTCACTTCCACATGGAAAAATTTGAGGGCTTGTGAGTTCTCAACTCACTATGGCCCTTCATCTTGTCCATGGTGCATGGGCTAAATCCTAGCCATCCAATTCTCTAGAGACTCTTCCCCTAAAATAGAGGATTTTAGTCTCATTTTCATTCATTCACAACATTCACATTCGCAATTCAAGCATTCACACAACTCTCAAGCATTCAAGCACTCTACACTTGCATCCTCCATTGTTGCACTCTTCAAGCTCTTATTGCATGCATTTTTCATACACTCATCCAATACCCAAATCCATTATTGCATTCTCCATTGAATCCCCACCATTTTTCATAGCATCTTAAGTGATTTTCCATCAAGGAGCACACAAAACAATCAACATCAAAGCGCCGACCAACAAATCAACTTGTGCAAGGTAAATAATTGGTTTTTATCTTTCTTTGTTCAAGTTCAACTAGGCTAGTCTTGAGGTGTTGCTTTGTGTTGCTTCTCCTTTTTTCATTCCTGTTGTTCTACATCATTTACTGTAGGAAAACACGTTGCACACATTTATATTTTAGACTCTATTCTACAAAAATTAAAAAAAAGAATTTCAATTAGTTCTCTAACAAATTAGGGGGACACGCTCAATTTTTTCTTTTTTCAAGTTCTGTCTAGTTTGAAAATCAGTGAATAATCTTACAGTCATTAAAAATTAGAAAAAAAAATTTATACGATGTTAGCTAATTTTTCATTAAAGTGATTTGTGAAATAATTTTGAGAAACCAATGTTTTAGGGGAAGAACATTAGACACTATGTCATATTTTTTTGACAAAAATAGCAGCACTTTGTGTACTCCCCCTATTTGAACCTCTAAATATGGTAAGTGCAAGAAGTTGGATCCATGAAGACGGGAATTTTTGACAAAAAAAATGAAAAAAATTGGCATCCTTTTAGAATGAGATCTCGAGCCTTGGATTGAGATCTCATTCCTAAATGGGTACCCATTCTAAAAATAGATGCTTCAAAATAGGTACCCATTCTAAAGCGTGTAAAAATTGAAATTCCAACTCGCTTTTTGCTTGGGTTTTAGGCTCAGGAAAGGTTTGGTAACTCGACCCTTAGCCTTTGTGTTGAACATATAGAATACTAAGGGGGGGTGAATAGGTATCCCATAAAACCATTCACATAAAATCCATCTAATAATTATCACAAATCTGATTGAATCAACAAAGGAAGACATGGAATCAAGACAAAGTATCAACACACGTGAACAACAATATTTTTACATGGAAAACCCAAATTGGGAAAAACCACGATGAGGATTAGCTCACAATATAATATATCTGGATATAGAATATTGCAATGGCTCACTGCTAGGACTTGCTGTCCTTGAAAGGCTCACAACCTGAAGTAAATACAAAATAGTATGGCTCATTGCTAAGATTCAAAAGGGTATGGTTGACTTCCAAAGGTGTGAACTAATAAAGAATGCACTTTCCCTATGCGGGAGTTCAATTATGATGAAGTAGAATACTTGAGTATCTCACTTAGCTACTTCATCTATACAATTTGCACACATACATTCTCAACTCTATCTTCAAAAATATTTCCCATGCATATATTCTTCTCTCTTTCTCTACCACATCACACTCACACTCACTCTCTCAAAAATGTCTTACATATATACATATATATATATATATACATGTTTCTTAATTAGTTCAACCTAATTAGAAAAACCTTAATTCAAAAAATAACTTTGTTAGCACAAACCTAAGATAGATCCCTTTATCATTCGTAGCACATCTTAATATTAATATATAACTAGGTCGACCAAAGTTTAAATGAAAACTCCAAACATATGTACACTCCATCAAATATGTAACACAAAAAATTGTTAACACATTGAATTCTCCTTTGGACAAAACCAAACTACTTATCTTTAGCACCACACGGAATGATAAACAATTATGAGAAAAATGCAGAGTCTCCCACAATAGTGTGCAAAAGAAAACTCACTAAAGTCTACAGAACAAAATACTGTCATTTGTATCTTCTAAATTCCTTCACATATCATCTTGAAACTCCAAAGTAGAATTCATCTTGTAGGCTTAAACTTGTGTACAAATTCCTGTAATGATATCTTTTACTGAGATAGAATCCGGACCAAAAAATCAACATACAGAGCTAGTGTATAAGCATAACATTGTTTCCCTACCAACTGGTAATTGTACCTTTCCCCATACACCCTAGTCAGTTGAAACCATGTTAGAGAGTGCAACTAATATCAGGGTAAATCATGTTATCAAATTTTGAGTAGATCATACAAAATAGGATAGTCCAGATCAAAATACCATATCAACAAGCATTCATAACCAAAGCAGAAAAATACTGGTAATCAACAAAATTCCATTATCTATTGACATCAATGACAACCTATCAATTTCCAACAATCTCCCCCTTTGTCATTGATGGTAACACATGATGTAAAAACCATCAAAAGTACCTCTTCCCAACTAATACACAAAAATTTTCAATTTCCTCTTTGTTTCCACATGATACATCTTTCTCTCCCCCTTTGACATCAATGGTAAAGGAAAAATAATTTTAGAGCTTTAACTGTTCCTTTGCATACCTGAATACTCCCCTTGAGGAGTGCATTCCAAAATAATGGTGATGAATGACTAACCAAAGGTGATAGATGATTGAAGCTTGCTAAGAATCTCCATCCATGAGGATCTCCCTTCATTCCAAAGCCTTGTTTCCTTTGTCAATGCACAACATAGATAATTGAGATCAATTAAAGTATCTTTTCCTTCTACCACAATTTCGGGAGAAGTGTAAGAGTTAAAAATACTATCAACAACTGAAAGAACATAGTAAACATGAGCACAATTAATCTTGATTAAATATACGAGCTTCCCATACAAATCAATCAACTCTCCTATTTGTTTGTGTGATGTGAGGTATTCCTCATGCAGTCTTGTCAAACCGTACCAAGTTTGATCATCCAAACTAAGAGTAGGGTCAAAAGTACTAGATGCAAATTTAATTTGGGTTTTAATTGTGCTCTCAACATCCTTGAGCCTTTGAATTGCATCAAGACAAGACCAACAAAATATGAATAAATTATTAATCTCTTCCTCACAATTTTGAATAACCTTTAGTTTTTCAAGTGCCAAGCTATGAGTAGACTTGCACTTGTCTACAATTTACAACAATATTTTATCTTCCACCCAAGGGACATGTCACTTACTGCTTTTCTCTTTAATTCATTGAATCTATTAGTTAATACATTTGAGCTTTCTTCAATAGAACATAAAGAACTAGAGACCTATAGACATGTAAAATTGACCTAACACCCATTACACACCCTAAACAACATCAAACAACATCAAACGACATTGAACAATATCGAACAACATCAAACAACATTGAACAACATTGAACGACATTGAACAACATCCCATATCAACCTGTAATGTCTTGGAACATCTCAGAATCAACCCATAATGTCTTGGAACATATTGGAATCAACTTGTAATGTCTTGGAACATCTTGGAATCAACCCGTAATGTCTTGGAACATTTTGGAATCAACCTATAATGTCTCAAAACATCTCAGAATCAACCCGTAATGTCTTGAAACATCTCGAAACATCTTAGAACCATCCCACAATGCCCTGAAACATCTCAGAATGATCTCACAATATCTTAGAACATCACACAACATTACACAACATCAAACAACATCCAAAACCCTAATTTCCTCTATTAATTGAATAATATGACATTATTTGATTAATTCACTTTTTCACCATTTTTTGATAAATTAAATAAATCTCATTTATTTAATGAAGTCCCAAAAAACCTAATTCTACTATTAATTAAATAAAACAACATTATTTTATTAATTCAAATTTCACCATTTTGACAAATTAAATAAATTATATTTATTTAATAAAGTCCTAAATTAATCTTATTTCATCTTGATTAATTAAATGACACCAAATATTTAATTACGTCACTAAATCACCTTATTTCTCTAAATTAATTGAATTATTAAATCAAAATAATTTAATTATGACACTTTCCCTCCAAAATTTGAATAATTAAATCAAACTATTCAAATCAATTATCAAAAATCAAATCAAACTAATGTAATTCTATTTGCAAAGGTCAAACTTGATTTGCACGTTCAACTCCAAAAAGCAATTAATTAATTAAATCAATCAATTCATATTCCTCACCCACTTTCTGATTGAGAAAAATCATGGGTTGCTAACTAAGCAATCTAATTTTCTAACTCAACCATCTAATTTTCTAACTTAGGCATCTATTTCCTAACTAAACCCGACTGATCAATCTAAACCCTGACTAGCCAATCTATTCCTCAATCACACAAATTGTGCAATCAACTTTCAACAATATTCTCATGTCTAAATCCTCTCAACACCTTTAAACCATTGATCTTGATTCAAAATTGTTGAATCCTAATCGTCGATTCAAAATCTCTTTTTGTGTATAACAAACCTCTCTCTTCACAAATATGGATCAGAGAATTTACATACCTTATGCAACAAAGTGTTGTCACAATCACCATTGATAGAGCTTCAAAAAAATTTCAATCAACAAAAATAAATCATTCATCAATATTTTCATGAACTATGGAGGCTTCGCGGTGATAAGAACAATCCAACATTAGGTGAATACACTCCACTAGTATGCCTCCTATTTGAGCTCCATGATGAACCTTGCTTTGTGATCGCCTATTGGTATATCTATTTGAAGTCCCATGAACTCCACAATTTCCTCATCATTCTGGAATTGATCCAGAACAGGCGTATGTTGTTGTTGATCCCAATCTATGAGTTGCATGTAACAAAGTGGGAGGTTATCATTTTGGTCTGCAAATCTTATGGAGGTGGGTGAAAGGGTTAATATGGATTTGGTGTCTTTCTCGCACTGGGTATCTAAGTCGTCATTGTTGGAAGTAGTGGAATCCCACTCATATTCATTAGAATCATTTTGGGAATGATAGTAGATGTTGGGAATGGTCTTGATGGCTTGGAGAGGTAACCTATCAATGTGAAATTTGTCAAATAGGTTTTCTATAGGTAAGTCCTTGTCTATTATATGGTAGATATCCAGTGCCTCAACGTTAATTGAAGTTTCCTTTTTCTTATAAGAGGTTCGTTTGGTATTTGGAGTAACCACTTATTTTGGCTTATAACCTAGTCCCATATTCTTTTGTCTCTATTTCACTATTATAGGCTCCCATCGGCCTTGTTTGTGCAGCCCCAGGACACTAGTTCCTTGATATCCCATGTGTTTTTCCATTCGATATCTTCTACTGTTAGGATCAATAGTTTTTTGCTTTTTTGGCTCCTTTGTGTCTTCTTTGTAGATCATAGATGAAAAATCCCCTCGGAAGACTTCTTTGTCCTGCATGTCCCCCCACTTGGTGAAAATCATGGGTTTAGCTATCATTTGTACCTTCTAAGCATGTTTGATCTCTTTCAACCCTCCATATATTTTGGGTGTTGGTGGAGGCATACCAATGGAAAATGCTTGGCTAAAATGATAGTTTCCATTTCCCTTGTCAAGTACTTGAATCTTAGATTCCGTTGTTGGTTTCTCACTTGGTGTGTTCTTGGTTGAAGTGGATGGTATCATGGAAGGATAATATATGAGAAAGAGTGGAAGGTTGTATCATTGCTAGGAATACATTGGATTTTGTTATATTTTTCCTCTAGCTTTGCACATAAGTGGAAAGGATCAGGGTCAACATATAGGGTTACCTCATTTCCTTCATGGGGAAATTTTAGGCACTAGTGAAAGGTGGATGGTACCTCTTGTAATACATGGATCCAAGGGAATCCAAGGAGAAGGTTATACAACAATCCCATATTGAGCACTTGACATGTTGTTTCCATGAGGACCGGTCCTATATGTATAGGTAGCCTGACTGTTCCTTCAAAATTTCTTTCAAGGTCATCGTAGGCCCTTATGGTGATACTTTTTCCTTTGTCTATCAAATCATTAGAATACCCTGGCTATTTGAAAAACTTTAAGGTATAAATGTTTACAGCTGCACCATTATCTATCAATACTTGTTTGACCATGGTTTGATGAACACTGACCTCTATGTAGAGGGCTTGGTTGTGGAATGTCCTTTGGGTTAGATCTTTCTTTGAAAAGATTAAATGATTACTTAATGTGATCTTTCCAACCATGGCTTGGAACTAACTAGGATCAAGGTCGTTAGGGACTGACGCTTCCAATTCCTTTTCAAGTATTTCCCTATGTGTTGGTGACAGTTTTAGTAACTCTAGGATCGAGATTAAAGTGGGGGTTTTCTTCAATTGCTCCACAATGTTGTAGTCATTGGATGAATTTATTGTGGGTTTCAGAGGATCTCCTTATATTGTAACTCCTTTGACAAGTAGTTACATTACAATTGTTGTCTCCCCCTCATATAGTTACTATGTATTCCCTATTCTCATCAGCTTGGGATAGAGGTCCTAAAACCATGTCCCCATAGGTATAGTTGGCATTATGGTAACCTTGGTCTTTTCCTTTGTCATTCCTTTTCTAGTGGTTTGGGATTGGGTTGATGTATATTTGCAAATACTTATTCCTAGGATGATGTTCAATAGCTACCTCCCCTTTGTCTATCAAGTCTTGGATGAGGTGCTTGAGTCTCATGCAATTGTTCATAGTGTATCCTTTGATCTTGTGAAACTCACACAAGTCATTTTTTTTGTACCACAGTGTTTTAAAGTTAGGCTCCTCATAATTTGGGAAATCATTAGGCTTGAAGAGGTTCTGTTATACGAGCTTCCACATGAATGTTCCAATAGATTCTCCTAGTACTGTGAACTGTCTCCTTGGTTGGTCATACTTTTGTTGTCCTCCCTGATTTGTCTGTTGGTTTACAACTTGATTGTTCTTTAGATAGGTTATTTGGTTGCTTTGTGTGTTGTTGGGACCATAGCTTGTTTGTGCTACCTGTGGTTTGTTTTGAGGTGTGTTTAGTGCATTCCATAGTGCTCTTGCATCAACTACTCCATCATTTGTAATGTTTTTGTTCTTAGCCCAAACTTTAGGTTTTTCGTTTGAACTGGAGGGATTATCTTTTGATCTATTCATCTTGAGGGCTCCCCTAACAATGAGATCTCTCTCAATATTTAATCCCTTCTTGATGGTTTCCTCAAAGTCTATTGGACATAACATTGTGAGTTGATAGTTGATCTTAGGTAAGATGTTAGTAATGAATATGTCCACCAACTCTTTGTTAGGAATGGACCACTTACATCTATTAGCCTTTTATCTCCATTGTTGTAGGTAGGAGGTAAATGACTCTCCTTGATTCTATTTGATTGTGGATAAGCTTGTGATGGTGACATCTTATTTGATTTTGAAGGAGAAGTGACTTATGAATTTGTTAGACGGTTCATTGAAGGTTTTGGCTGCCGATGTCAAATGAGTGAACCACTCCATAGCATGGCCTGTAAGGTTGTGTGGGAATAGCCTCATGAGGTATGAGTCATTGTGTCATACTTCCACACATGATATGAAGAAATCACATATATGCTCTATTGGGTCCCCTCTCCCTTTATATTTGTTATCAAATTTGGGTATTTCAAAATTCTTGGGAAAGGGTATTGTAGTGATAGAATGATCAAATGGGAATGGGAAGATTTATTAGATGGTATACATTTTCTTTTGTTTTCCAACTTGCATTCCTACTACATGTTGTGTGATAGCCTCTATTTTTATTTATATGTCCAATTTTGGCACATTCGCTTGTGAGTTCTATGTATAATAACCTTGTTTTCCCATCATGTTTTGATCATATATCAGGTATTGTGATGGTATGAGACCTTGGTAACTGTTTTGTACATAGAGTGGGTTAGGTCCTTGCTAGGTGTAAGGAGGGTTAGCTCCTTGTTATTGAGATGAAGTGTACTAAAGGTTACCTTGTTGATGCATTAGTGTGACACCTTGTTGATAGGATGAACTAGGTGGAGTGCCTTGTGGCCTACCTTGCTATTGGGAATGATTAAACTAAAGGTTAACTTGTTGATGCATTAGCAGGACACCTTGTTGATGGGATGACTGAGGAAGGATGCTCCATGGCACACCTTGCTACTAGGATAGACTAAAATGAAGGTTACCCTGTTGATGCGTTAGTGGGACACCTTGTTGATGGGACGACTAAAGAAGGGTGTTCTATGGCACATGTTTCTGCTAAGAAGGACTAAAATGAAGGTTACTTTGTTGATGTGTTGGCGGGACACCTTGTTGATGGGACAACTAAAGAAGGGTGCTCTATGGAACACCTTGTTGTTGGTATTGTTGGTTAGGAAGGGGACCCTGTGGTCCACCTTGTTGATGGTACTGATTGTTCAGAGGGGGACCCTGTGTTTTTCCCTGTTGATAGTACTGATTGTTCTTGGAAGGGTCTTGTGTTCCACCTTGTTGATAGTATTGATTGTTCAAATGGGGGCCTTGTGTTCTACCCTGTTGATAGTATATATTATTCTGGGAAGGGTCTTGTGTTCCACCCTATTGATAGTATAGATTGTTCTGGGAAGGGTTGACACTTGAAGTGTTTTGAGGTATATATTTTCTAGGAGGTGGATTGTTTTTTTGTGGTTCATATGGGGATGGACCTATTTGATATAGTTGCACTACTGCTTCTTGTGTGAGAACACTAGCATGTTTGGCATCTCTAGAGGTTTAGTTATTTATCTCACCACTGAGTTATCCCCTAAGGGAATAATATTGGGATCCTTGAGAGCCTCTACATTGAAGTCCACTGGTAATTTAGCACCACTTTGTGCTAACTTGAAGAAATAGGAGTTTGGGTCCTTTCTCAACAGCCTATCCATTAGTTTGAGAACCTTAGGGTTGTTAGAATGTTCAAATAGTTCCTCCTCATTTATCTCTTCATTTGTATCCACCTCCTCTACAATTACTTTGTTTGGGTCTTGGTTTTTTTGTTCTACCTCCTTTTGTTTGTAGTTTAGTTCTTCCTCACTAAAGGTGTCTCTATACATGGTTCTCTTCTGGGGTGTCTCAAGGTCACTTGGCATATAGCCCCATGGGTTACTTTCATCGTTCATGGTATTGGTTGGTGGGATGCTAGTGTTCTTGCTTTCTTCCATTCTCTTTCTATGCTGTGATCTTGTGGTTGTCATAAACAACTTGGGTCCCCTTGTGGGAAAGTTGTGTAATGTTTGAACTCTCTAGTTGTCTCCAATCCTAAAGATCCAATGTTGTCCTAAATGATTGGATAGATGTGGGTATGTAAACTTGTTTGGTTCCTCCTAGCTTAAGCGTAATAGTTTCTTAACAAGAGATGGTGATTGTGATAAAGTATGATGGCCAACTTCCTACTAAACTTGGAATTACGATTCCTATGTATGAGATGGTGAGATGTAGATCTTCCCCTATGGATTTTTATTTTGTGATAGATCATTTAGGGGAGTTTAAGATCATGATCATGTGAGATATTTGAATTGTTGGAAAAGACCTAGATTCTGGCAGTAGTAGAAGGAATACAAGTTTGGATTGTGCCTTGAAGCACGTTTGTAGAAGTTGTATACCAACCTAGTTCTGGTTTTGTGAAGTTCCCAAAGGTGTTTCTTGAGACCTTTCAAACTAATATGTCTAAGTCAAAAATGATGACATATAGACTTTACTTTGGGGATCTTGACTTTGTGTGAGATCATGGAGGAAAGAGGATATTTATTGCCACACAGGTGGTGTTAACACAGGTCTTTCGGCTGTTATGTCTACTTTCTCTTCCTCTTTGTCTAAGATGGTTGATGTGGTGACAAATTGGCAAGATGTTTCTTTCTTCTCAAATATGAAGGTTCTCAAACTATGTATGATGTTAGTTTGGGCACCCTCAATGTATGTGTTACCTAGTTGAAAGATTGGTCCTACAAGGTTTGGTTGTTGAACTAGAGCAGTAGGTCACCAGATGGTCATAAGGTGTGATGGTGTTTTGGATGGTTGCTATGAAGCTCAAGACTCTAAGGTTTGAGTGTTATTTTGGAATGTGGCTATTTTTTGGAAATCAAAATGATGAAGAACTAGGGTCAATATTCCACTTCCTTTTCTAGAGGATATGTTGAGGGAAAGCTTACTTGTACTATTTGTGAGTCCCAAGAAACTGTTGATATCATAGACGTCTGAGTGAAGGAATGACCCTAATGGTTTGTTTGATTTTAATTTTCACACTAACTCATTTGACTTCAAAATCCGACAAAAATTTCTAACGAAAGAAGGATAATTAGATGTATTGTTGGGTACTAGTGATATTTAATGTGTAATTTTCATTTTTTTAAAATTTTATCCCCAACGTTCGTCGAAATTTTGACGAACCTATTTTTTCATCGAAATTGTGACAAAGAGTTTTTGTCAAAATTTTGACGAACATGTGAAGTCAAAATTGAGACCGACATAAATAAAAAGTGAGCTCAACTATTTATTGCGACAACATTTTGCGATACTTACAAATTTGCTCTGCTTGCGAATTTTCTATACTTACGACAGTTTGTGGAGAACTAAGGATGATTTTCTTGGGAAAAATCAGAAAAAATTCAAGAAGCTATCGCCAGGTTGAGGGTAGTCATTGTCCTTTCCCAGAATTCATTTCTGAATTCAAATTTGTACTTCCAGGTTTGAAAATCATATTTTAAAGCAACATCTCATCAGATTTCATTTTTAGACTTGTGCATTTTCAGAGTTACATTTTCAGATTTTGTTGTGCAAGTTCAATATTTTGATTTTAGGAGTCTAATGGTTGGAAATCATAGTAAAATCAGAATTTAATAAGTTTTGGAATTAGCATTTTAAAGTGTTTTTTGGGGTCATTAACTTTAGACTATCTTCTCTTTTGTAGGGGTGCTTGCATGCCAAATTTTTTGGGTGTAAAATATCATAATTATTAGATTTTGTTACCTGTCTATGAATAAAAATTATTGGAGTGTGAGTTTGATATTTTTTGAAGATCTAAATATTCAAGCTTGGTAAGGAAAAATCATGTCAGATAATATTAGTACAGAACAAAATGAAGAGACACTTGATAGATTGTGGGCTAGATTGAAAAGAAAGGGTGATGGGAAATGTTATTGTCCTTGCAATAATTGCAAGGGCTTAAAGACAAGATGACTTTTAATCAAAACAGCTGAGCAACATTGTAGGTAGCATGGTCACGTTGAAGGGGGGCATGATTATCATCCATTGGTAAGTTGTTCATTATATGTGTTTATATTGATTGAATTTGTAAATGTTTATATCGTTTTAACATTTTATATATATATATATAATCACTTGATCATGATCATGGTTTATTTGTGTCTATCATTATTATAAAGGTGGGGCACCCTAGGGCACATGATATGGATTATCACGGCCTGGAGAATGTGGTTTTGCAATTGGACGAACATGGAGCTATGAATATCGAAGATGAAGTTAATGATCCTATGGAAGAAGATGATCATGCACTAGAAAACACAGTTGAAGATGATGGTACAAATACATTGATCCATGACAATTTAGTGGCAGAGCTCATCATGATGATCGAGATGACTTTGATGATGTTCATGATGTACCTGTACTTGAGAAGGCATATGAGCCCCTTTATGAAGGCTCCCAAACAACTCTTCTCTCTATTGTATTGTTGTTGAACTTGAAGGTTATGAATGGTTTATCAAACATAGCAATCTCACGGATGTTAAGGTATGTCATATATGTCATCTTTTTTCATCTATTTTAATTGTTGTTAGTTCATCACTAGTAAATAAAGGATGAAATATGTACTATTAATATTCTTTATATTAACAAATTATTTTTTATTGTAGATTGATTGGTGAATTTTTATTACCACCATCAAATATTTTACCTCGCTCATACTGAGATTTATCTAGCATTATGAAAGATATTGGAATGGAGTATCAAGCAATAGATGAATGTCCCAATGATCATATTATATATCATAAACTACATGAATTTGCAACAGAATGCCCAGAATGTCATATCAATAGATATCAAACAAATCAACTAACAAAAAAGGTGTCTCACAAGCTTTTTTGTTATATTCACGTTATTCCACATATGCAATGATTATTTAGGTGCGAAAGATTAACACAATTTATGGATTACCATGCATGGAATAGAAGTGGATATGACATTCTTCAAAAGTTCATGGATGGTTCTACATTTAGGGACATGGAGAAAAAATGGCCACACTTTAAAGAAGAACCTCGTAATCTCAGACTTTCATTGGTAGCAGACGATGTCAATCCATTTGGAGAGTTGATATCTATTTATTCAATGTGGCCTATTTTTGTTATCAACAATAACATTCCTCCATAGATGTCAATAAAGAGGGAGCACATAATGTTGTCAATGATTGTTCTAGGTATTTGTTTACATCAATTTTCTTTAACGTAGTAGCATCCCATTTGTCTTATTTGTTGCATAATGACTTATATTTTTTTCATTCAATAGTCATGTACATTAATTTATATAAATTGCAATAAAATGGTTATAATAATTATGTAATGTTTATGTTCATTCAACTAGGTAAGTACCAAGTTAAAGATATGAATGTATATATCGAGCCTCTTATCGACGATTTACTAAAGTTATGGAATGATGTCACTATGTATGATGTCTCTAGACCAATAGGACAAAGACAATTTCAATTCCATGCAATGCTTGTATGGACAATTCATGATGCCCCAGGGCTAACAAATTTTTGTGGTATGTTATAATGTTTGACTACACTTTAACAATAATTAATTTTATGAAGTAGATATCATGCATGGTTTTTAAATAACCTATTCATTATATATAATTATAAAAATTGACATATTTAATCCAATTATATATGATCTTGTAGGTCTTCAAACAAAGGGAAAATTTGCATGTCTAATTTGTTCTCCAAAGATGAAATCTCATTATTCAACAAGTTTAGGAAAACAGGTGTTTGATGAGTATAGACACTTCCTCCACATAAATCATAAGTATCGAACTACTAAAAAATATCTTTTCAATGGGAAAGAAGAGACTACATCAAAACCACGAAGAATGACACCTCGCCTATGGAAGTTGGAATATAATAGAATTAATCGTCAAGGTTATATATTGGATCAAACTGTTTATCTATCATATATGATATGTTTTAAATTTATATTTTTATATTGTGTTGTGTTTACTCATGTTGTAATTGACAATGATTGTCATTGTTAATTTGTTTAACTTATATGCTTCATGAAGGTCGTCAAGGCATTAATGGTAGGCTTCCACAGGGACTGAAAAGTTATCCCAAACAATTTAGTAGGTTGCCCTACTATGAGTAGCTACAAATTGTGCATTTGTTTGATACAATGGATATCGGAAAGAATATAACATAAATGTTATGGAAAATATTGGATGGAAGGCATGACAAAGAAAAAGTTGTCAAAATTTGTAGTGACATTCAGGAATCCAATCATGCAATGAAAAATGTCATTCAATTAAATAGTGATGGAGAACAAATTAATATAAGTGCCCTTCCTTGGTTATTAACGAAGCAACAAAGCAATGCTATAAAAGAAGTCATACGAAAAATTCATTTTCCCACAGGATTTGTTGCGAACATAAACAATATAATAACAAAGAAAGGTGAATTTGGGCTAGGGATGAAAACGCATGATTGGCATACCTTCATTAAGGTAATTATTCTGGTATATTATATACACTTGTATAATGCATGTACTTTTCAGTGTATTATGTTTACTACTTTTGGAAAAATAATGAAAAATCATTTTATAATTGTTTGATGTTCTACCTCTATCTCTCCTAGAAAGAATTTTAAGACAACAATGTCAAGCAAGTTATATATGATCTTGGAAAATACATGAGGTAAGTAGAGATATTTGTTCAAATTAGTTTGTATAGATCTTATAATTTTGCCATTTGTTTTACTTGTTTGTAATATCTTGTATATTTTTATTGAAATCTGCGTTAATATATTTCTTGAATCACTTGTAGATGGTTGTCATCTAAAGAAATCCATAAAGAGATATAAATTGGCGGAAGAGAAAAAACTCCTCGTCCAATGTGTGAAATCACAAAAGTGTCTACCTTGACATTTTCCAATGCACAGAACACTACCTCACTAGGTTGAGGGGTGGTGTGTGGACCTATACACACAAAGGCCAATGGATGGTTAGAGAGGCACTTGAAATTTTTGAAGGCTTTGGTTAGACAAAGAGCACATCCTGAGGGTTCTATGGTGGAGGGATATATGGTATACCAGAACATGGTGTACATTAGTGAATATCTTCCTAAGTTTGCAACAAAGATCCATGTAGATCGCATTTGGGGTCCCAACTCCATTAACAAATTCAAAGGGGAGTACCTGATGGGGAAAGGTAGATTGAGGAAAATGAGAGGTAATTATAAGATGGTCATGGAGATTAATTGGAATACATTTTACATATGGTTTTTATGTATATTTTACTTATTTAATTATTAATCTTCTATATGCATCAATTATAAATTAAGGTCGTATACCATGGTATTTATCTAATTATATGTCGTTTGTGAATTTCAATTTTTTTTATACAATTCACCGAGAGTGGGATGCACTTCATTTGTACGTTGCAAACAATCTTGATTGGATGACGGTATGGATTGAATGATGTCAACAATTTGGTCACTCATTAACATGGGAAGGTGTGGCTCCATTGGTTAAAGAAGCTCATTGTAATGGAGATTCCAATGTTACACAAAGGGAAATTGATTTAGCATATGGTTTAAGAGATAAACAGGTACGTATAAATATATTAATCACCCATATTATTTAATTATTTTCAATTATATTGATGTATATATATGTTGAGATTGTTTTCTTTGCATACATTAGGCCAAGAATAAATATGTTTATCAAGTAATGATATTGCAATAATTTTTACATGTTTGACATATTGTGGAGTGAAACACCACAAGGCTATGTGGTGCAATAGTCATAAATTTTGAATCAAAAGTTGGATGACATGAAAACTTCGTGATTACGAGGTATAAGCTGATCTTCGAGGGTATTAATGTTTTTCATCTAGAAGCTGACTGATTAATTTATACAAAGGTATAATCAATACAAGGTGATATACCTAGAACCTCTAAGTAAAATACGCTCACATTGGCTTGGAAGAACATAGGGTTCATCTCCGGCTCGCTTCGATTGACTAATGTTTAATTATTTTCAATTATATGATTAATTTAATGATGTACTTTTAATGTTTGAAGAGTCAAAAATTAAAACATTTCAATAGTGATGTTAACAACCTTGAAATTAGTGTAACATGTTTCATGTGATCATAAAAGATTAAAGTGAGTTGTAGAGGTGGTTGTTCAGTGGTTGAGGTGTAAAGGCCTTTAAAAGGCATAAATTGATCATTGTAATGGTTGTTGATGGTTGAGTATTTAAAATACAAGCTCTTGACATTCGAAAATCTATGTTTTTCTTCAAAAAATTTGTATTTTTCCTGTTATGCAGCATTGTATGGTCACATGCAGCCATATTTTGATGTGAAATCAATTCTAGGTCATGAAGATATGTGTTAGCTTTGATTTGAATTTTATTTGAGGGCTTAAGGTGTTGATTTGAGTTATAAAGCTTCATTTCTTTACATATAGCCCGATTACCCTATTTTTGAGGGTTTTGCACTCCAAACATGATATAAAGGGGCTCTTACACTTTTGTGATTCTGTAGCTTATTAACAAGTTCCATGGATCTTGTTGTCATTGTAGGATGCCATGGATAGGGTGTAGAGATGCATAAATATGTATGTATGTATGTATTTGTATTTTTAAATGTAAATGTAAATGCAATTACTGGATGCTCTCCTAGAACAATAAATGCAACATATCATTAAAGAAATCTATATTTATGTATATAAATGTGTATTTCTAAATGCAAGTGTAAATGGAAAGAGCATATGGTTTTGTAGTGCTATACAATGTACAATCAATTGTAGGAGAAGAAAGCATGGTAGAATGATTTAATCCAAATTAAAAAGGAGTTGGTGTGAACTTGGATTTTCTATGTTGAAGCATCAAATAATTCCTTGAGCATATTTGGATAAATTAAAAAAAATTCTTTGGTAGACTATAAAATTTCTAAACCAAGGAAAAAATGTAACAAATCTAAGTCAATCATCTTAAAATGCCTCACTAAGTATACTTCCAAATCATGAATCTACTTGGTGTAAGATCCCATAGTTATTCAATTATCAACATAGAGTATAAAGCTCAAAATTTCCTACCTACTATTTGAGTGTAGACTATAGGGTCATGAGGAATCCATATAAAACTAGAATTGATGAGAAACATTTTGATCTTTACATACAAATCTCAAGGATCATATTTCAATCTGCACAATGATTTTTCAATGTTCACATAGAGTTGGAGTTATCACTATTGATAAAATCTAGAGTTTAAAACATGTAAAATTCTTCCTATAAGTCTCCATACAAGAAGACACTTTTGACATCTATTTATATGGACTTCAAATCTCTATGTTGCAACCAAGGAGAGTACAAGCCTAATGGAATTCATCTTAGCTATTAGAGAAAAAAGTGCTAGATATGTGTTAGCTTTGATTTGAATTTGATTTGAGGGCTTAAGGCATTGATTTGAGTTAGAAAGCTTCATTTCTTTGCATACAGCCTGGTTACCCTGTTTTTGAGGGTTTTGTAGTTCAAACATTATAAAGGTGCTCTTACACTTTTTGTGATTACTGTAGCTTGTGTAAGAGGTCCCATGGATACTGTTGTAATTGTAGGATGCATGAATAGGGCGTAGGATGCATAAATATGTATGTATGTATGTATTTGTAATTTTAAATGTAAATATAAATGCAATTACTGGATGCTCTCCTAGAATAATAAATGCAACATATCATTAAAGAAATATATATTTATGTATATAAATGTGTATTTCTAAATGCAAGTGTAAATGCAAAGAGCATATGGTTTTGTAGTGTTATAGATACAACATATCCATAAATTAATGTAATTGAAATTCTAAAAGTCTTCAACACATATAATAATAAATCGATCAAACTAAGCTTACGAGAAATAAATGAAAATAGTAAATGCATATGTATGTGTATTTGTAAATGTAAGTGTAAAATAAATAAGAATAATGAAAATTATAAAAGAATACAAGGGGAGACCGGTGCCTTATTGGGTATATGGAGTCTAATGAATATCTGAAATTGTGGATTTCAATAATGGCAATAATTCAAACTGTCAGGCACAAAAATTGTTTACTTGTGTAAAAATGCAAGTGAATAATTGACAAACTCTTCTTGAGATAGAATGGAAATTCTAGTTATGTGATTCTTCTTATTAATCCAACTAAAACTTCCCAATTGTTGTGATTGATTAAAAGATTTTAATCCCTACTTGAGAGAACCAAATAACCAAATCACACATATATAGCAAATGTACAACGATAAACTAAGTATAAACTTGTTATATCAATTTTAAAAATAGAGAAGCATCAGAATGGAGACAATCAAATAACTGCATAAATTTAACAAACAACTGATACCAAAATCTTAATCCATAACTTAGATATCTTCATTTACTCCATCAAAATACATGCATCTGAGTCTCTGTATATGAAAGCATTTTGCTAGAAAGCTATCTATTGAATATCTCCTAACGCCTATATCTGTTGCATTACTATGGAATAGATATAAATACATCAAAACTTGGAAGGGACAGATCCCTTCACAAATGTTCTATTTTACTTAACTAATTAAAACAAGAGATTAGGCTCTATTTAGCCATAGATGAACATTTGATAAATGATCTAGATAATCCTACCATTCATGAGTATCAACATCTCCTAATGTGTTCCTGGTCGATATTTCCACCTTTATCATCCTTTCGTTGTGCTTGCAGCTCTCATCCAATGTCGAATCCTTCCCTGTAGCATTTTCCAAAATTCCCTGCAGCATCAATTCACATTTTTTGATCCACTTGGCTTTATCTTTCAACTTTTCTCCATCTTCAAATAGTGTAGGTAGTCCCATATTTGTAACATCAACCAGCCCCTTTGCATCTTCTCGCAGTTCCTCATAATAGTCCCTGTCTCTCTTTATAATTTGGTTACCCATACCAATGGCCACACTATCAGGAACATCTCTTTCATTTAATTCTCTAAACTTTTCTTCAATCCTTCCATCAATTCTTTTGTGTTCCTGCCCTGTAACATGGTTCTTTGAATATGCTCCCCATAGCTTATTCAACCAAATCATTAAGTTGGCCTGCCTTTTTCTGATTATTGCAGTGAGTGTATCATATTTACCTTGTGAATATGCAGTTGAATCCTCCGAATGATCTTTTACCTCATGTGAGCTTTCACCATGTGTTATTAATTTAGGAGGTCCCATTGTGACTCCTAGCATGTCCTTCAAACGATCATTTTCTCTCACGATCCTTTCATTATTCATTTTGTACATTTCCTTTTCTTTTATCAACATTTGTATTTGGGCTTTATTTAGTTTTTCCACATTAATCCCAATGTCTACAGTCGCCATAGGATCTACCTCTCCAACCTTCAGAGTCATTACATGTCCAAATGCTTTCTCAGTATCAATCACCATTGACTTTCTATGAGTTGGATACAAGGCCCATATCATGAATGATCCTTCATCCGGGTTATATTTGGATCCAACATATATTTATGTCACCCCCTCCAGACTAAGCTTATTTTTGGCACTATTATCCTTTAAGAAGCTATCAAACACCAATGTAGAATTCAAATCGAGCCCTGGAAAGATCATAACTCCAACATCCTCTAACATTTTCCTTCCTTTGTCAGGGGTCATATTAGCCATTTCTCTATCCATAGTTAATTTCAAATTATTTAGTAGCTACTCCTCATTGCTTGGTGTAATATTATCAACTATCTCCCTTATCTCCTTTCCCTTTTGCTTATACAAGAAAGATCTGAATACTAAAGAATTCACAAATTCATTGTCTGCTATAAATGACCTATATTCCATCTGTCTGGTGTTTGTATCTTGGCTCTCTTCAACACTTAGTTCTCTAGGAGGGCAGTTGTAATCTTGAGTTTTTAATTTGGAAATCCTATTGGGTAGGTCTCATGGCATATCTTCTCCAATTTCCTCATCTCCAAAAAAAGGGAACCCTATATCCGAAAACCCTTGGTTTTATTCCTCCACCACTCTCTTTGCTTCCTCTGCCTCCAAATTTCTAATCATGTCATCAAACTGATAAGGCGCATGATCATATCGTCCAAATTTTATCCTTTGTTTGGAAGAATTGATATATCCTTTGGATCAAAACCTTCTCTTGGTGGACCCTTATTCATATTATACTGCATTAATTTTTCAAGGATCAAATCATATCCTTCCTTTGCAAGCACAGTAAAATCACCAAAGCATAGAGTACTAGGCATAAATGCTTTTTTTCCGAATGAACCAAAATTCATGAAACTAGAAAAATCCATTTGTCTTACAATTTCCAAATATGCAATCCTATCTGGGACTATTTTAGGCAAAATGAATGGAGAATCCTCAAAACAAAACACTCTTACCATAGTAGCATCTTCTAAGAAATACCAGTCTCCCCAATTGTGATCAATTGGTCCATTAAAGTCCTTAGGTCTAAGGAAGTGTTTTATTTCATCAGACAATGAGTGTGCACAAGGATGACTATAGAATTCATATACTAGCTTTACAAAATATTCTTCAAAATACAGGAGATTGGAATTAGCAAACCTACTATCCCAAATGGCAGTCCACAATTGAATGGGTAACAATTTTCCCTCTTTATCAAACTATGAAACCTTCAACTTTTCTGGCCAAATCCCTAACTCTTGTCTGAAGTACAATACTAGATGCATTAAAAGAGAATAATGCCTAAGGTGCAGAACATGGGATTTATTCTTGATTGCCACCAATGCTAAGTTGAGCTCCTTGGAGACAAATGAAGCATAGTCGAATAACCTAGAATTATGACATTGAATATCAACGACAATTACCATGGGAACAATGGATATATACTTAGGAATTTCCATACCCAACACTTGTCCTACCAAGAAATAGGTATATCTCATATAGGGCTTGAATAAGTCCACATGGAATGGAGGCCCATCGCCATCGTCAAGTGGGACAGTTTTACCATCTTGTTTAATTCTATGTAAGGGAAACCCCCAACCCTTATAAGTGGTGTCCATTCTCCAAAAATCCTTTTCCAACTCTTCATTCACAATTTTCTCATTACACCACCCATCCAACTTAAAAACCTCACATATTGAAGCCTCTGATATGTATACGAATGATTTCCTAGATGGTCCGCATATGGCCTTAAGTTTTGAGTCATAGTGGGTGGCCAACAATTTTACCAGCTCTATATTGACAAACACATTAGGGAAAACCATTTTTCCCAAATTTAGACGCCACGGATTACAAGCTAGCTCAAAGCGATCTCTTCGTTGAAAGTGGAATCTAAAAAATTCATAGCCTCTTATTGGTGCAGGAGCACCTATTTGATCACATGCCTCCATGAGGCCATATTGATTCATTTTTTCCATTTTGATGTTTTGATATTGTAATAAGTTCCAAGAGGCCACCTTTGTGGTGTTATAGGTCCTAGGATGTTGTTCATTTCTCATATATTGTAAAAATTGTCAAAAGTGCAAAATTAGGTAGATGAAATGTCATTAAGGTGTTTTTTCAACACACTAATCAAAAGGTGGTTGCAAATAGTTGGTTTGGGTTGAAAATGTATAAATAAACCCTCCAAAACTCGAATTGGGGGTTGGAGACATTATTTTTGAAGTTAAATGAATGGCAACCTCAAGTTTGGTATGCATTTTCTGATTTTTACATTGTTACCAGATTGAAGTTGTGATTTGTACGGCCTGGTATGGACTCAAATGATAGAGTATCATATATTGATGGAAAGATCTCTATTTCTAGTTTCCAATTCTTTTTGTCTCAGTGAATTTTATCAAGTTTTTTGGAAGATATGATTATTTTGGTGAGACTTCCTTTTCTAACAATATTGTGCGAAATTCTGATCTAAAGTGTGATAGTGCGAATTTGAAGTCTATATTTTCGATCTAAAACCAATTGGATTTTGTTTCCATGTGAATATACTTTCATTTTCTTCAACTCTCATCAAAATTCATTAAGAATTGAATAAGTTATGAACATTTTTGTGAGGGCAGGTCTGAACCCTACCTAGGGTTTGCAGTTTTGGAAAAAATATATTAACTTTCATTTCCACCATTGGATCTTCATAATAATTGGAGAAAAACTATAACTATGTTTTATTTAGTAGCTATCACGAGGATTGACTTCATTATTCATTTTGTAGAAGTGATAAATGATTGTTCATGGCAATAAATTGTGGGCTGCCATAGTTATGTTTCCAATGTGATATACAATGCCTAATAGCATGTGTTATACAAATATTGTTTTGGATTATTATTGAAGTTTGTGAGATGTGTTGTGAATCCTCATATCTCTGCATCAAATTGGTATCAGATCCTAGAAAAGATATGGACTTGTGAAGTTTGTTGGTTTTGTGTTGGTATTTGTGGTTGTGTGTTGTGCAGGT
>VDFB02056429.1:38726-60505 GCA_007258455.2 Sequoia sempervirens | reverse complement strand
CTTCATGTTGAATGAAGAGTGGTGACAATAATCTACTTATAGTTTAATAAAAAACTATTTTTATAAGAAGGCTTGACATTAGAAAGATAAGTGTTACTTATAGTTTAATATAACACTATTATAGTTTTACCAACATATTCTAATGTATGCTTGCATGGATTCTTAGTTAATATATGGGGAGATAGAGATAGATGGGGAGAGAAAGAGAGAGAGATAGAGATATATGGGAAGAGAAAGAGAGATGGAGATATATGGGAAGAGAAAGGAAGAGAGGTGGAGATAGAGAGTCGATGGATAGGGGGATAGGGAGGGAGAGATGGTGAGAGATAGAGAGGGGGAGGGAGAGAAAGGGATATAGATAGGTAGAGGAGGAGAGATAGAGAAGATGGGGAGAGAGGGAGAGATAGGTTGAAGAGGAAAAGAGAGAGTAAGATAGTGAAAGATAGAGAGATAGAGGGGGATGGTGAAAGAGATAGAGAGATCGTGATAGAGGTAGAGAAAGATATGGATAGAAAGATATAGAGAGAGGAGTGAGAGGGATATAAAAAGATAAATAGAGATAGAGATATAGAGTAGGAGAGATGAAGGGGGAGATGGAGTGTATGAGAGAGAAAGGGGGGAGAGGGAGAGATAGCTCAATAGATAGAAGGGGGAAGAGGGAGTGACATAGATAGTGGGAGATATAGAGTGATAGAGAGCGACATGGAGAGATATATCAATCACCCTCCCTATTACTCTATCTATTCATCCTTATCTCTTTATCTCTCTACCTCTGTTTATCTCCTTGTCTCCCTTTCTATTTGTATGTTTGTCATTGTATCCCTCTCTCTCTCTCTATTTTCTTCCCTATATTTATCTTTGTCTCCTTAAGTGTGCAATGGGTACATTGAAGAGGTCTTAAAGGAGAATTATCATATCTTTAATCAAATGGCATGCTACCTTGAGCATAACTCACCAAGGACACATACCATCCATGGATTATTGACATAGAACAACAAATCAAAATTTAGTTTCTCTCTCTCATATTAATATTATATTAATATATATTACTAATATATTAAATATATATATTATATTAATTATATTTTGTATTATATAAAAATATACTTATTATTAATTATTAATTATAATAATTTTATACATAATATAATATATAATTATAATAATTATAATAATTATATTATTTATTATGTAAAATATAGCTAATATATACTTAACTATATTGTAGAATATTAAAACCTAGCTAAATGGCACCATAATTTTCAATTTAATTAACATACTCTAAAACCTAACGAAACCAGGTTGTAGCTTGTCAAATTGGAGAAGCGAAAGGTCAATACCAGTGTCGAGGAAGAGTTTGGAGGAGTGAAAACAAGGTCAATACCAGCGTCGAGGAAGAGTTTGGAGTCGAAACAAGGTCAATACCAGCGCTGACAAAGAGTTTTGAGGGAGTGAAAACAAAGGTCCAATATCAGTGAGGAAAAGCTTGGAGAGAGTGAAAACAAGGTCAATATCAGCACCCAGGAAGAGCTTGGAGGAGTGAAAAAAAGGTCAATACCAAAGCCGAGGATGAGGTTGAGGGCACTCAAGGAAAATTGACGACCAAGGGACAATGAGTACTGTAAGTTTGGCACCCCATTCTCTTTAACCTTCAATTTTCATGCCTAGTTTCCAAAGATCTTCTCGTACATTGGCACCCCCATTCTCTCATAAAATGGAGTATAAGATAAGACCCTTAAAAAATAAAATAGCTTAGTCTTTCACATTTTATGCGACCAGCCTAGGGTCTTGGAAAAACTCCCATAATCTACCCACATCTTGGTTGAGGAGTCTAGGATTTCATCACATAGCCTTCATGTATGAGTCTTGTTAATTGTAGACTTAGCCCAAGTATATTCTAGGTTAAGAAAGATCTAATGAATGGAAATAGAGGCATACAATTCTTCTTTAATACCTCCACCACAAACATATGCAAGGAAAGGTCTCCTCCCTTCTTGGTAGTGATAACCTCCTCCACACACAACCCTTAAAAATTATGAATAGAGGAATATAATCTTTGAAGAACTCAAAGTTGATTCTCTCCTACTTGATGCAATTAGTCATTTTATCCTTACAAACATTTATAGTGATTAATAGAGGCACATAGACCAATTCTTCATAATAGAAGAATTTGATCATACTTTTCCAATGATGGCATTATAAGAAAACCTTAGGTTAAATGAATAATTCCTAGCTAAGTTCTTTAAATCATGTCCAACCATATAAGAGAAGACCACTGCTATGTGTACTTGGATACCATGGAGAAAGGCTCTTTGGGCTCTTTCATCAATCAAGGTATTGTTAAATTTTAGCACCTAAAAGTGAGAATGAAGAATATTTCCTATGATGGTGGCCATCCCATTATAGATCTTAGAGTTGTTAGAGATAATTTTGTTTTGAAGTAGAGATATTTTAAGTTATCAAATCCTACCATCAGACATAATAAAAAAAAAATTGTTTCAAAGGACTATGAGCACTAACTTTCATTATTTTAAGATGTTGAAACCTTGTCGTAGAGAACTAGAACATTGATACAACCACTCATCCTACCTTAAAACATACCAAAAGTCTCCTACCAATTAGACATAGGAAGATTTAAGATGACTTAAAAAAAAATTATTGCCAAAGCATAAACTTATGATGACTTAGACATATGGAAATTAAATGTAAATTTGCTGCTATTTTTAGTCATGTAGGTGTCCAATAAACCACTTGGTGGTGTTTCCCTTCAAGTTTATTTACTTGAATGAAGAGAAAAAGTCCTTTGATTACAATTAGAGAATACATTTGAGGCCTTGGTTGTGTAACTGGTGGACCATAGTCACATTTACACTTGTTACAAAGTTTGGGAGTTAAAACGTTAAGTAGATTTAATTTGTGATGGACACATTTGGATGTAGTAACAATAACTTGCAATCTATCAAGACTCGATTACCTTATAACCTGTGAAATTGTAGCGATGAAATGATAGATTAATCATAATGTCACCTTAGGATCACATCACCATTTTACCCAACCTCCAATTAATGACTCCAATATACCATTTTATTCTTATGTTTTTTTTCGTAAGTCTAATGGTTTCATTTTGGTAATGTTTTTTTATATTTAATTTTTGTCACAGCGGGACATTGATCGTACGGGGAAGTCTTCATCCCAAAGAATAGATCACGATGCATATTCAGGTGCTTCTACATGACAGGTTTACCTCATTATAATTGTACATATTAGATACGACCAAAATGTTTTATTATTATGTTTTTTTCATAAGTTTATTGGGTTAATTTTGATAATGTTTTTAATATTCTTGTTACAATCGACTGATCGGGGAAAGGCACCAGTAGTAGATGAGAGCATCCATAGAGAGGTGCAGTCAATATTATGTGATGATGACATCGCTTATTCAACAAACCCTCTCGATATGATAAGGAAGACCCACAAAAAATGCAATGAAGAAATCCTTAAGTTGTTATTCATAGTGCCTCAAACAGATGAGATAAGAGAGAGGGTTAAAATATTGACTGAGAGAGCACAAAAATTGCAAGTAAGCTATCATGAGGTCTTTAATTATAACATAAGTTCATTCATGGTTTTATATTTTGTACTCTTTTATGTCATGAACTAAAATAAGTGTTGTTTTTACAAGATTTTTTGTGTCCTCATGATGCTCCTAGCCATGATTAGGGTACTGCAAGTGCTGCCCGAGGAGTAGGGGTTAGTACAAGTGTCCATCCTGATCTTCCTACACATACATCACATCATCTAACATCATCCATGCCTATATTGTTGTCTAAAATGTTGGCAACACATACCATGCAGGCATCCATTACTGCACTCTCTGGCAGCGCACACATGCCAGAACATGTGTCAGGACATGTACCTGAGGATGCAGAGGCCACTAGTACTGGTGATGTTTTAGCAACATTTCCTAGATCTTCCTGTATTACTGGTATGAGAACATTGCCGGTCACATTTGTGGTGACCAAGAATTTCATTCCCATAAAGATAGAGAAGGTCCCAGGTACTTTAAAATGTTTTAATTATTATTATATATAATCCAATTGAAATTTACTTATTGATCACTCTTTTTAGACTATTAATCCCATGATCATTTTTCAAGAAATGATGTTTTTTATAAACATCTAAGTGATATTACATTGGAGCTCTTCGGGCCCACCATACGTACACGGTGGAATGCCCAAAATCAAGATTTAAAAGATGAGCTCATTAACCGTTTAGTTGTGTTGTTTGGTGATAAGACATTCCAGCGAAACAAAGGTCCTTAGAAGTTGGGTACCTATCTAAAGGTATGTGAGGGACTAATATAGGTCACATTTAAGAGAACAAAATTATGGGCATCCCCATGATTACGGAAGGCGATTGGAAGGACTTGGTTAATGAGGATGGAAAGGAAGGCTAAAAGAAAAAGGAAAGAAGCACCACCCGGGCCCAAGGAAGGTGCAGAAAATGTGATACTATCAACATTGTAATTATATCGATTACTCTTTCTTTTTACATAATCTAACGTATTTCAAACTTTTCATAGGCTACCCAACACATCGAAGGAAACAAAGGAAAAACTAGAAAAACACGGGTAGCACAAACTTGGCTTTGGTGGTTATATGAAATTAGCGGCATGAATTGTAAGTATCAATAAATGAAATATTGCATCCAAATAATAAATTGCAATTTTTTTTTGTTTTATCACACCATAGAAGAAAAATTCATGATCTTATGCAAAAATGCAGGGCTCTGAATTCAATAGAGTTGCCACAGAAGAGGACTTGAATATTGTCTTCTAGCAAGGCTATGGAGCTATGGCTGAACACCTAAGAGTCTTGACTGGGCAAACAAAATCTTCCACTGCATCTGACACGCAGGTAAATAAACTCAATAAAGTTTATTTAAAATTGAATACTTGTGCAATCTATTCAATATTAATTTCCACCATAAAGTAATTACATGCCTATTTGTTTTAATAATACAAGCAATGATAATACTGCACATAACATTGGAATGCAGCCTGGTGAGGGTGGAGCACAACCTACAGATGAAGGTCATGGTGTGCATCCCGGTATTGGATGTATTCATGTGTTATACAAAATGCAGTATGGATTAATACAATTAAACATCTTTAATTGCAATTGGTGTATTAATTAATGTAACCTTTCATGTTTCAACTTTAGAGCATGTAGAGTGTGATCAACATGGTGAGCATGATCAGGCTAGAGAAGATTAGGAACATGATGTGGCCCCATCAGGTAAAGAGGACCACTCTAATGTTCTTTTAAACATATTTAATTGCAATTGGTGTATTAATTAATGTAACCTTTCGTGTTTCAACTTTAGAGCATGTAGAGTGTAATCAACATGTTGAGAATGATCAGGCTAGAGAAGATTAGGAACATGATGTGGCCCCATCAGGTAAAGAGGACCACTCTAATATTCTTTTAAACATATTTAATTTCAATTGGTGTATTAATTAATGTAACATTTCGTGTTTCAACTACAAATCAGGATTTAGAAGGTGTTTAGCATGTTGAGCATGAGTCTATAAGAGAAGTTCAGGAACATGATGTGGACCCATCAGGTAAAGAGAACCACTCTAATGTTCTTTTAATTAATAAAATACTTGTAACAATAATAATAAAACATATCAATTTAACATTTCTTTGTTATTGCAGTAGACCCCCCCTTGCAACGTCGTCCACGTCGTGAGCACACGACTAGGCGTACATTAAGATCATGAGCAGAGGGAAGAACAACTAAAGGGGGGATAGATGATTTAGAAAATGATACTCCACTTCAGATTTTTTAGCTTTAAAAGAAACAAAAAAAAGTGATTGTAATCATATCATGACAAACTATATTTTTGATAATATGTAAAAAAACTAAAAGAATGAAATGCTATATGTTATTAATGGATGAATGAATGAATGTTATATGTTATTAATGGATGAATGAATGATTAATGTTATATGATCGGGTATGGGGGAATTGAGAGGGATGTGAGGGGGGGAGAGGCCAAATGAGCTTCCACCATCACGTGGTTGGCCATGTTAAGTAGAGAATATTAAACTATTCTCGAAAAAAAGAGAAGCTCAATAAGGTAATGCACTTTTTAATATAAGAAATGCATTGTTTGAATCATCAAACCAATATGCAAAGATGAAAGAAAGTGCTAAATTTTCACTATGGTGGTAGAAAATGATTCTTTATACCTTGAATCCATGCTCTACATCATAATTTGAAGTTGTTTCAATTCCAATGTTTTGAGTTTTTTTTTTTTGTATGGATTTGTATGAATACCACATTGTGTTGTGTGTGGATTTGGTTTCAAAGCTCCTCGCTTTCTTCTATTTTTAGTGGTGACATAACTCTAAAATTTGACTTTTGTGCATACCGTGTTAGTGGAAAAATTGACAAACTTTGAAGGGTTTAGGAGGCTCGATTGAGATAGATACACAGATATTTGGATCTTGTTGTTGATGGGAAGCTTCCACTTAACCATGAAATTTTGTACCATCTGTAGGTATGCTAAAATTTCTCTACTTACATTCATTCTTGATCATAAATGTTCTAAATGATATTAATGCTTCAAACTTAAGATTCGCTTCATTGTTATAATGATCAAAATGTTATACTTTGCTATACATTCAAGCATTCTCTTGTCCCCTACCCTTTGCTCTCTCCTTTAAGAATTTTCTTTGTCATAAAAATATTCACATTTTGTCCCATTTTTCTTACACAAATTTATTTGAAGCGCTAGGAGTGAATAAAGATATGTAAAAGATGATGGATTATGTCTAAACAACAACCTTCCATCTTATAGCTAATTAAATCCTTAATATTTGAATAGTTTAGAGCTCAAATAATGCTTGTATATGTATGTGTAGCAATAAGGGAGCATTGATATTTTTTGACATTGCATTGAGGAAATTGTTTTCTCTTATACCTACCCTTGGCTAGACATGGAGGTATATAATATTGGTTTCTGGGTTTTTTCTGTAAGTAGTTAATTTCACAGAGGAAGACTAAAATCTTCTTAATATCCTTTCAGGTGTGAAAGCATATGAATCACTTGCTGAAGGCACCATTTTGTATTCATCCAAAAATTGGTTTGTTCTTTTTTTTATGTTTCTTGCATGTGTTTTTTTAGGCTCTAGAGATGTAGCTCGACTCTTTCCTTTGCACTTTTCATCTATTTTGATGATTACAGTAGTAGTTTTTCCTCATAATTTTTTATGTAGATCTATTTGTAACCTTATTTTCTACCAATCAATTTGCAAACCATTCACATATTAAGGACCATTTCACTAACTTGTAGTCATCCATTACTTCATATGTTGCAGGTTGTGTTTGTGTGCCAATAAATCCTGATGATTGCGAGAACTTTAATCCTACAACTATACCCACTCTTTCTCAAGTAAAAGTCTTAAATATTTTATAGTACTTTAAATGGTTAATTGAAGGTGCTTCTTTAGATTTGAGATAGTTGAACCCTGGATTAAAATATGGTATTAGATGGGCAATATAATGATAAAACTGAGGTACATTGAACACAAGCTCTGTTCTCTTGACACTACTTAGTATTTTCCCTACACATTTTCTCTTCAATCTAGACGTTTTTTAACTCCTTCCCTTGTTAGCCCTTGGTTGTTCTCAAGTGTAATGCTTTTTCTATGCATCTTGTAGTCTGTATGTATGATCAGTCATCTCTTATGAAGCATGGATAACCTTTCATGGAATTTTTGTTGTGATTAGACAATTGCCATTGTAAGAATAATCATTTAATTTGTATGGAAGTAAGTCTTTTTCATATTATTTGACTTGGTATTGTAAACTTGTCTTTGCAGGATTCTCTAGGGGGAACAACAGAACTGTGATGATAGGTAGAGTTGCACAACACCATAAATCATTTGGCATTATCAATATATTGCTTATAGAATACTCTATGCAAGTAAAATGGAATGTGCAATGACAATTGGTCTCGAATTCAAATTTGAATATAAGTACATTACACAAGAAGATGGTATCTATTCTATGATTTAAAGAACCCCAAAATAAGAAAATTAATAGGTTCCATCTATTTACTTGCTCTTAGACACTTGTTTAATCGGCGAGACCCTCAGAATGTCTTGCTGATAACCAGCAGTGTTCAAAACTCTTGAAGAGGTTAGATCGGTGTGACATTGGATATGTCTCGCCAACGGAAGTCATCGGCAAGACATGGACTATCAGAGTTAGTTTTCTATCATGTTTTGATGATTGATCTCTCACCGATGGGTTGGCTACGGTGGTCATCACCAAGAGTCTCCGTGATGACATGGTGTAGGTCTATTTAAAACTCTTGAAGAGGTCAGATCGGTGTGACATTGGATCTATCTTGCCGACAGAAGTCATCAGCAAGACATGGACTATCAGAGTGAGTTTTCTATCCTATTCTAATGATTGATCTCTCATCGATGGGTTGGCTTCGGTGGTCCTCGCAAAGAGTCTCCACAATGACATGGTGTAGGTCTATTTAAAACTCCTACAGAGGTCAAATCGGTGTGACATTTGATCTGTCTTGCCGACAGAAGTCATCGACAAGAAATGGACTATCAGAGTGAGTTTTCTATCCTATGTCGATGATTGATCTCTCACCAATGGGTTGGCTACGGTGGTCATCACCAAGAGTCTCCACGATGACATGGTGTAGGTCTATTTAAAACTCCTGAAGAGGTTAGATTGGTGTGACATTGGATCTATCTTGCCAACGGAAGTCATCAACAAGACATGGAATATCAGAGTGAGTTTTCTATCATGTTCTGATGATTGATCTCTCATCGATGGGTTGGCTTCAGTGGTCATCGCCAAGAGTCTCCGCGATGACATGGTGTAGGTCTATTTAAAACTCTTGCAAAGTTCATATTGGTGTGACATTAGATCTGTCTTGTCAACGGAAGTCATCAGCAAGACATGGACTATCAGAGTGAGTTTTCTATCTTGTGCTGATGATTGATCTCTCACCGATGGGTTGGCTATGGTGGTCATCACCAAGAGTCTCCGCGATGGCATGGTGTAGGTCTATTTAAAACTTCTGAAGAGGTCAGATCGGTGTGATATTGGATTTGTCTTGCTGATGGAAGTCATCGGTAAGACATGGACTATCAAAGTGATTTTTCTATCTTGTTTGAATGATTGATCTCTCATCGATGGGCTGGCTTCGGTGGTCATCGCTAAGAGTCTATGATGACATGGTGTAGGTCTATTTAAAACTCCTACAGAGGTTAGATCAGTGTGACATTGGATCTATCTTGCCAACGGAAGTCATCGGAAAGACATGGACTATCAGAGTGAGTTTTCTATCCTATGCCGATGATTGATCTCTCATTGATGGGTTGGCTTTGGTGGTCATCGCCAAGAGTCTCCATGATGGTACATTTCAACGAATATTTTTTTAAAAAAATTGCATTATTTCGTCACAATTTTGACGAAGGAAATCGACGTATCACCGAAAAGGTCTGACAAAGTTGCTATAGCTGCAATGAATGCTTTTTCGTAACTACTTTCCCATTTCGTCGAAATGGCGATGAACTTCTAGTTTTGTTTTGATGCTTTGGAAGAGCTATTGCAATTGTGTTTTGGTTATAATTCGGCAGTGGATACACAGAGTTGTCATCGATATTCTGACGAACAACAGAGCCATTTTAGATGTTGACGACCGACGAATCTGGGCTGCTATTTCGACGTTTAATTCTTCGTCCGAATTTTGATGAAAAATTGGTGACAAAAATTATTTCATTAGTTCATCGGTTGTCCGACAAAGGTTTGTCACAAGACCAAAGAATGTTTGTCAGAAAATGGATTCAAATTCAGTAGTGTCAATAAATAGGATGGGAATAATGGATGTGAGACTTTATCTAGTTTTCCACTTGTTTTGTTTGAACCATGACCCTATAACCTTGGTTTGTTTTCCCCAAGTGTCAGCAAGATATTCAAGACTGTGAGCTAGAATGATGATTGTAACCTTGGTGTGTTTTTGTCAAATGCTAGGACTGTTTAGGCAAAAGTGAGCTTTTGTTTGGTAAATACAAGGATATTAATAGTAAGTGCATTGTTTTCTCAAAAGAAAATGAAAAGAAATAAAGAAAGTACATGGATCCTACAACAAGTGCTCATTTTCTGTCACAAGCAATTGATTTTTGTCAGTGGATTTTTTGGGTCAACAAACGAATGGACTAAAATTTTGGCTACTGCTAAGAAATTGTGGCAATTGCACTTGAATTGATACAATTGCTCAAGTTTTGTGAAAAATGGTCTCCATGTGTTTTGTTTCCTCTATGTTTTGGAGTATGTAAAATGATAGAACAACACTAGAATGACTACAAAAACATGGACTTTGTGTGACTTGAATATCTATAGCTTACGTTGTGAAATCACAACACCCAAGCCATAGTTCCCTAATGTTTACTTTGATTTAATGTAACTTGGAACAAAAGCCTAAATATCTGGAAACCTTGAAGGAAATCCTCCAAGGAATGCAAATAAGGGGATTTTATCAAAAGTGTATACCAATTCAAAGGGTTTGTGGTTTGACCATCGTGTTCAGTGTTTGTTTTGATGTGTTTCTTTCTCTTTAAATCAAACACAAAATTTTGATGTCCATATTGTTTTGAAATGTACTTTAGGAAAGTTTAACATCAACAAGCAATTACAACCCTAGTGGAGGGAAACCATCCTTTTAGGTGGACCTACCTCACACTCCGAAGATATGATTTTACATGCAACTTATGGCATGGGCTTGTAGTCAGAATTGGAAAGTAACTTCTCGGAAGTAAATTTCGATGCACCACTTTCAAAGAATGTTTTGGATAATAGGGTGGCTTCTAAAACAATTGGCTCTTAGTCATGTTCTGGGGATGTTATTTCCGGGCACCTATACATGTGGTGTTTTGTTTAATTAAGAACACTCCCAGACCTTATGGGTTTTTATGCATCATAAGGATACTGAGGGAGAATACGTTGGTATAGGACATCTACACTTGGTGAGTGATGAGCTTTCCTCACACTCACAAAATATTTATATAGTGGTCCAAAATGAAAGTACCACTTGGGTCACCTATAAGTTCTCCGATGCGAAAGTTTCCTCAAGTAGACAGGCCCTCTAAAAAGGTATGCTTGAAAAGAAAGGTGAGAAGCTCAAAATGTTTTCACTCACCCAAGATCACCAAAAGGTGCAAGGGGAGAAGACAAACATTTAGCTTTCCAATCAATGAATACACGACATACACTTCATAGAAAATTGATTAATTTGAAACACCTCGAGCAGTGTTATCCCCAAAAATATGTGAATAATATAAACAACTTGTTCTTTTTATTTTTGCATCAATATGAAGTGTTCAGGACATAAAACAGTTAAGATAGTAATGGTGTAAAAACAACAAGAATAGTTTGTTCATTTTTAAGCCCCAAAATTGAAGTGTTTCTAAGAAATCAGGCCCATTTCTAACTTTGGTCAACAAAAAGTGAATCGAGCATGCGTCATCAAAATAGAAACCATTTTGCGTTCTTTTTATACACCAAAATTAGAGTTCCTAACTAGGAAAACATGAAATTTGTTCATTTTAGAGCCCACAATTGATTTTTTTTTGTTCTTTTTATGAGAACCAAAGTAAGAGTTCCTAATGTAAGAAAGCTTAAAATTGGTTCAATTTTAATAGCACCAAAAAAAAAGTGAGTTTGTCTTGTTATTTTTAGAACACCAAAATAAAATATTCCTATTTTAAGAAATCTCAAAAGTTGTTCAATTTTAGAAACACCAAAACCAAATGTGAGTTTGTGTTCATTTTTAGAGCACCAAATATAGATGTTCCTAATTTAATAAAGCTTTGAAACTGGTTCATTTTTATCAACACCAAAAACAAATGTGAATTTGTGTTGTTCATTTTTAAAGCACCAAATTCAAATTTTTCCTAAGTTAACAAAAATATTTGTAGATCTATAAATCTTGGACCAATTGTCTTCCCTACAAAAATCAAATTAGAGTCATGTAAATCCCACATCCAAATTTGTTAATACCTGTTACACATTCAAAAAAAAGCAAACATTAGTGGAAAAATTCATTACAACAGTGCAAGATCCATGAACTTATTTCTTAGAGCAATTGCTTAGTTCTTAGAGAAAATGCTCAGAAAAAAGATGCAAAAGCACCCTATTAGAAACAAATACTCAAATCTATGAGCAGATGTTACCACTATCAAAAGAAAATGTGAAGTTTTTGGAGTAAAAGTGCTAATCCTATTGCAAGTGCGTAGTTCCCATGGAAAGTGCGCAGTTCTTGTTACAACTACTTAGTTTTCTTGACAGTCAAGTGTGCAGGTTTTCTGAGCAGTGTGTGAAAACTCCAAGTGTGTTTCTGGGACCTGTAACTTCAAAAACAACTCAAACAAACGTTAGTGTATGTGACAAGGGTCCCACCAGGCATGCCAGAATGTGTGAGGGGTAAGATCATCAGATGCTAAACAAGATTTAAGGTGCTTGAAACAAGAATCTAACCTAAAATCAAACACTAATCTAAGATCTAATCCTACACATACGAAATGAAACTAAGTTGTTGAAAACATAACTAGGAAATCTATGATTACCAAAATGAATGCAAGCAACAAACAAAGTGTTACCATCCTGTAGTGGAGTGTATTCACCTGATGTTGGATTGTTCTTATCATTGCGAAACCTCCATAGTTCATGAAAAGCTTGATGTTGATCGAAAAAAGGTTGAAACTTTATCAATGGTGATTGTGACAACACTTTGTTGCATAAGGTATGTTGATTCTCCAATCCTTATTTGTGAAGAGAGAGGTTTGTTATATAGAAAAATAGATTTTGAATTGACGATCATGATTCAACAATGTTGGATCAAGATCAATGGTTGAAAGGTGTTGAGAGGATTTAGACCTGAGAAGATTGTGCAAAGTTGATTGCACAATTTGTGTGATTGAGGAATAGATTGGTTAGTTAGGGTCTAGATTGATTAGTTAGGAATTGATTGATCAACCAAGGTTTAGTTAGGAAATAGATAGATGAGTTAGCGAATTAGATTGCTCAGTCAACAACCCATGATTTTCTCAATCAGAAAGTGGGTGAGGAATATGAATTAATTGATTTGATTAATCAATTCCTTTTTGGATTTGAACATGCAAATCAAGTTTGACTTTTGCAAATAGAATTGTATTAGTTTGATTTGATTTTTGATAATTGATTTGAATAGTTTGATTTAATTATTCAAATTTTGGAGTGAAAGTGTCATAATTAAATTGTTACGATTTAATAATTCAATTAATTTAGAGGAATAAGGTGATTTAGCGACGTAATTAAATATTTGGTGTCATTTAATTAATCAGGATGAAATCAGATTAATTTAGGACTTTATTAAATAAATATAATTTATTTAATTTTTTGAAATGATGAAAAGTGAATTAATCAAATAATGTTGTTTTATTCAATTAATAGTAGAATTAGGATTTTAGGACTTCATTAAATAAATGAGATTTATTTAATTTATTTAAAAATGGTGAAAAAGTGAATTAATCAAATAATGTCATATTATTCAATTAATAGAGGAAATTAGGATTTTGGATGCTATTTGATGTTGTGTAATGTTCTGAGATGTTCTGAGATATTGTAGGATGATTCTGAGATGTTTCAAGATGTTTTGAGACATTACAGGTTGATTTCGAGATGTTCCAAGACATTAAAGGTTGACTCCAAGATGTTCCAAGACATTACAGGTTGATTCTAAGATGTTCTGAGATATTACATGTTGATTCTGAGATGTTCTAAGACATTATGGGTTGATTCTGAGATGTTTCAAGACATTATGGGTTGATATGGGATGTTGTTCAATGTCATTTGATGTTGTTTGATGTTGGTCTGGGCGTGTAATAGGTGTTAGGTCAATTTTACATGTCTATAGGACCACACTAGGAGCTACTTGAAAATGTGTCTTGCTTCTAGCCAACTGCTTAAGTCTTCTTGGAGCTAGGTCCACTTGAGCAACCAAGGCATGAACCACAACTACTTTCCTCTTTTTTCCAATGACAAACTTTGGTTTATTAGGGACAAGCTTAGACTCTTCAAGAGCTTTAGCTACTTCTGTGTAGGTTCCAAACCTAGTTCTACTAGGATCTTGAGGGCTATTGATCAACAATTCAATGTATCCAATAGCATAATCCTTCTCAATTTCATAACCAAACTCAGGTATCCATCAATTCCTTAGTTCAACTACCTTGATGATGTAGCTATCAGTATTTACCAAAAAGGTTATATCATTCTTATACTTTGAAACCAATTCTCTTGGAATTCTCCTTCTTCTATTCATTTTCCTTTGAAACTTTCCAAAGAATGTGCCAAGGGAATCTTCTTGTGCATCTAAGTCCTCAATGTTTCTCATAAGCTCCTTAATTTGATGAGAAAATGGTTCGGTATTCTCCCAACTAACTTCTCCTAATCCAGGAATCTCCTTTATAAAGTAGAAAATCAAGCATAAAAGTAATGTACCATATCTGAATGTACCTTTCTTCTTGTTGATATCTCTCAGATTCTTCATCAGTTGTTGTCGAGCAACTCACAAAGATCATATTCAGTTCTGCTCTCAACCATATCTAATGCAAGATCAATTGCGGTAGTGGAGACATCATTGTCACCAAGAATCATCTGTGAAATAACTAATCTTGCATACTAAACTACCAGGATAGAGATTCCAACACGGGTTTTCCTTAAACCATTTTCTCTATCAAGATTACAAATAGGAGTTGGTCCAGAGGATGATAATCCAGTAACTTCCCTAATTACATCTCTGGATATCACATGTGTTTCATCAAGCCATATATATTCACTATGAAATCTACTAAGATCCATTCTGATACATCTTACTTCACTACTAAGGTCCGGAAAGTTGTTCCATACATCTAATTTCATTTTTGAAAGCACATTGTATTATGGTTTTAGGGTAAAACCATTTTTGATTAATTCTTCAATCCACAACATGCGGGCTTTTGTATAACCAGATTCTTCCAATTTTCCATGAATGTATACTCTAACATCTTCAATTGGTATGACACCAAGAGGAATATCTAAAAAAGCACCCAAAAGATCAAGTTCCAAAGATTCAATAGGGTACATTTTATATTCTAGTTTTGGTCTCTCTATTTTTTTTATAAGATGAGGCATATCCATTGCATACAAAATACCACAAGTAATTCAGATGAAGTAGCAACAACTTACCTTTTTCTTTTCTACCAAAGCCAAATTTAGAATTTTTGCAAGATGAAATTTCTCTAGCTTGTTCAAGCTTTCTCTCCACGCTTCTTCTTACACAAATGATTTTTATTGAACACATTTTACTAAACATGTCTGAATTTATTTCTTTCATCCCAATTGCTCCTGCAATAAATGCTTCAAATCGCAAGTAGATCACCTCAAAATTCATGTAAGCTTTCATCCTTTCAATTTTTACAAAATAAATTCCTTACACATGTGTGACAAAAAATTCCTTTCGCAAGAATTCTTGAGTTCATAAACTCAATAAGTGCACTTCCACCATGATGACATCTTATATGAAAAGAGGGGTTAATAATTTTTCTTGATTATTGCTCACCCCTAGCTAGGTTCTAAACTAATTTTTGAGTGACGTGTCTATACTAGAGGACAAAATAGAAACAAATGCTTTTGGTTCTGCTTGCTTTCCAAATTCTCCTTCCTTTCTCCAGATCCTTTCCATATGTTTCTTGAATTTTGTCGGATCAACCTTGATGAATGGTTCATATCCATTTACTGGATTGTTACCTCTCAATTTTCTGCTTCTAACAAAATTCTCTAAATTTTTGCAATTAAAGAAAACATCCTTCCATCCAAAATTTCTCTTATTCAATCCATATTTGTATTGGTTAGCCTTATGTCCAATTGAATTATAGAGATAACAATGAATTTTAAATGAATGAATCATCTTATTTGAATTCTCATTCCTACTACCTCTAGATTTGTGAGAAATTCTCATGCATTCAAAACATTGATCAGAGGGAGATAAGGAAATTTCATTTATTCCATCATCCTGCTTCATTTTACTTTTGCAATCTTTTGCCTTATGCCCGAACTTATTGCAAGAATAACACACACCATTAAAAGATAAATACTTTTGAGCATTAGGTTTTCTGACAGGAATGCTTCTAGTAGCTCCACCATTTCTTTGATTCTTCAAGACAAGAGATTGATTTTAATTCAAAGATTGACCTTCCTCAAATCCTAAGTCGCTTTTATCCATAGAGGACCTCTATCCAGAAATCAATTTGTCCATCATTGTAGAGCTTGCTACAATATTTTCCTCATATCTTCTTTCTTTTTCCATATCTGATTTCAACATTACCACTTCTTGCTCAAGCCTTGCACAATCATCCATCCTCCTCTGTATTTCAGCTCTCTGACAATCTTCAATCTTCTCCTTTTCTTCCAATTGATCCTTCAGTCCGGCGAGGTCTTTATTTTCTTTCTTTAATTGATTACTAACTTCTCCATATCTTTCCTTCAGATGCTTAATACACTCATTTTCTTCCTTTAGTTTGTCCTTCAGATCTTCATATTCTTTTGTATGATTAGTAGAGATCACTTATGAAGGAAAAATAAATTTTTCGTCTTCCAAAAAGTCAAATTTTAGGAACTTCCCCAAGTTGTTAGGCTTCCTTGGAGGAACTGGGATTTGATACCAATTTTTGAACATTCAGAATACTGAGAGGGGGGGTGAATCAATATTCTATAAAACCATTCACATAAAATTCATCTAATCATTATCACAAATCTGATTGAATTAACAAAAGAAGACATGGAATCAAGAGAAAGCATCAACACACATGAACACTAGTATTTTTATGTGAAAAACCCAAATTGGGAAAAACCGCGGTGAGGATTAGCTCACAATATAATACATCCAGTTAGATAATATTACAATGGCTCATTGCCAGGACTCACTATCCTTGAAAGGCTCACAACCTGAAGTAAATACAAAATAGTATGACTCACTGCCAAGATACAAAAGGGTATGTCGCACTGCCAAAGGTGTGAACTGATAAAGGATGCACCTTCCCTATATTGGAGTTTAGTTCTAGTGAAGCACAATACTTGAGTATCTCACTCAGCTACTCATCTATACAACTCACACATATACATTCTCAACTCTATCTTCAAGTATCTTTCCCATGCACACATTCTTCTCTCTTTCTCTACCACATCACACACTCACACTCACTCTCTAAAAAATATCTTACATATATACATATATATATATATATATCCATGTTTCTTAATTAGGTAAACCTAATTAGAGAAACCTTAATTCAAAAACTAACTTTGTTGGCACATACCTAATATAGATCCCTTTATCATTCATAGCACATCTCAATATTAATATATAATTAGGTTAGCCATAGTTTAATCAAAATTCCAAACATATGTACACTCCATCAAACTTGTAACACAAAAACTTGTTAACACATTGAATTCTCTTTTGGATGACATCAAACTACTTATATTTAGAACTACACAAAATGATAAATAATTATGAGAAAATACAGAGTCTCCCAAAATAATGTGCAAAAGAAAACTCATTGAAGTCTGTAGAACAAAATACTGTCATTCATATCTTCCAAATGCATTCACATATCATCATGAAACTCCAAAGTAGAATACATCTTGTAGGCTCAAACCTATGTACAAAGTCATATAATGATATATTTTATTGAGATAGAATCCATACCAAAAAACCAACGTACATAGCTAGTGCATAAGCATAGCATTGTTTCTCTACCAATTGGTAACTATACCTTTCCACCCATACACCCTAGTTAGTTGAAATCATGTTAGAGGATGCAACTAATGTTAGGATAAATCATGTTACCAGCCTCTGAGCATATCATACAAAATAGGATAGTCTGGAACAAAATACCGGATCAACAGGAATTCATAACCAGAGCAACAAAATACTAGTAATCAACAAAATTCCATTATCTGTTGACATCAATGATGACATATTAGTTTCCAACACTTTTACCAACAACTAGAAAACTAAGGTATATTAAAAAATTTCTAACTTTGGCAAACAACTAATGTTTTTTTTTCAAGAATTAATTTATGAAATTAAAACCCTTTATAGATCACGATGTCTAGTTTCCATATATATATATATTAAAGATTTGATTATGTTTTCTATTTTCTAATTAATTTCTAAGAAAGCTAGTCTATAAACTTGAAATATTAGGTTTTTAAAAAAAAATTAATAACTTTTAGTCTGTTAATTTTTTTGTAAATTTTTTTATATGACATCAATCTTAGGACAATTATTTACACAATGAAAACAATTTAAAAAATGATTAGTTTAGGTCAAATTATGGTGTCCATACACATTGATTTTAAAAACAACAATTAGGGCCAATAAAAAATATAAAAAAAAACTAAAAAGATATCTTGATCAATCTACAATTTGTTACATATCCTTCCCCAAAAGGAAATAGAAAAATACTTTTATTTAGGTCAAATTTGGTGTCCATACACATGCATGGTATGGTTAAAAAAGTGACTTTAAAAAAATGTATTTTATACATTTCCTATTAAAAATTAATTTGTATCATTTGGGTATTGAAATAAATTACATATTTAGAAACTAGATTCAAAATACTAAATTTCACAATACTGACTCTTTTTAAGATTTAGTGTGTAAGTGCTTCAAATTTTTAGTCCAACTGTGACAATTTTTGAAAAACAAGAAAAACACTTCCACTTTTTGAGCTTTTTGTGGACCCAACTTCTTGCATCAGACCAATATAAACTATTTTAAAAATAGATTATAAGCACTATGACTCTTGTTGTTATCACATCTTCAAATTTTGATAGTGGTTGTCTTCAATTTCTCATTCAAGATTACTTTTTACTGATCTAAATAGAGTGGCCACTTTTGACCCCCTTTTGGTCCCCCACTTCCATCCACATATTCGATATCCAACATCAAATTTTAACACCACAATGAAATATTATGCCTTTTTTTACAAAAACTAAGTTTTAATTTAATACATTGAAGTTGAAAGTAAGTTCTATAGAATTTGAATCCTAACACTAATAATTATTTGCATACAGGTCAATATATTAGTTTTCTTGATAGCCAAATTTTACTAAAACTAAATGATTGATATGAACACCTTCACTTGTGATGTGTCCAAATTTATCCTCAAACAAATATTTGTATCATATGTTTGACATGCTATATAAAATAACTTTTGATTTAGTTAATACACATAATGGAGAGATAATGTGTCAAATTATCAGTCTCCTTGTATTGAATAAACAAAATCATATGGGGGAGCACCTTAATCTCTCATAAAAAAAATTGATTCTGTAAGATGAATGCAAATTTACAAGCAATTAAAGAACTAAGAATTTTTTCAAAACTATGTGTGACCCATTAGAATGTTGAGATATATAAAATAAAATTTGGAGCTTCTAACTCTATGGTGAGGTTTGATTATGAATTAAATTTGGTAAATAAATCTTTTTATACATTGCAATTTGAAATGTCACTTAAATAAATTAAATATTTCTCTAGCATTTTATGTTACTACACTGTGTTCAAATTTGGATGAGGGTAGCATTTTGGTGTTGCTTATAGAAATGATAATTACATTGAATTACTCTTATAAGCCTCATTAACAAAGAAATTTTTTTAGTAGAGCCATATGACTAGTCTATTAAGAAAATTTATAGAATCATTGACAACAATTTAGACCTTCTACCATTTTTCCAACACCGAACATTTGATTTGGTTCACGAAGGAACACAAGAACTAACCTATCAACCATTGCTTGTCAACAAATAAAAATATTATAGAATACAAACTTCAATTTTTTCTTGTGATGCCATTGTTGTCACGAGGATTGCACCCTAGATGCTAATCTTGAAGCTCAGTAATCCTGTGAAACATGGAAACACCTTCGAGCATGTGGGTATGCTCATAGTGAAGGTGAATCTCCAGATTGTGGGCTGGTTCCCCTTTTGATCTCCTAAAATCTAATGACTTGTATGTGAAAAGGGAGAAATATTAATATATGAAACTAAAGGAAACTTGAATGGTAAATTATTTCTAGGAGGTGATTCACCAAAGAATACTACTATGTAGACTTATTCACAACTAATATTCTTAGAAAACTATTAACACAACTCAACTTGGGCACCTTGATCACAAAAATATTTCACTAAAAGGCTTTGTTTAACCTTTCCTTACTAAATAAAATAGGGTTTTCACAAATTAAGAGAAGAGATAAACTTATTAAAACACATTAAACTTGCATCAAATCATTTAAAAGAGACAAAACACTAGAAATTGCAAAGGTAAACTCTGTTTCTATTGAATATCCTGAAGGAGACTCTGCAAAACTCTAAACAATCTGCAGAAAATAAAGTACTACTATATTAAAATTGTAAGAATAATGTTGAGTTACAAGTCTTTCCAATCTCTCTACAATGTGTAAGAGAAATAAAGGAAGCAAGAACTGAGAAAAAGACTAAGTATTTTCTCAATATATACACAAAGTAACTTCAAGAGCTAGGAGGTGGTAGAAGTAGCTAACTAGAAGTGAAAAATATCTCCAAAATCCTTCTCACGAGCAAAGATAAAAATGAATAAAAGGTGGAGTTAGAACTAAAGCAATTTGAGCAAAAATAGGCTCAAACTGACTGTCATAACAGGTTTGACTAAAATTGACCCCCTTTTCACTCCTCTAGTTGAAATCAGAACTCAAAACTCCACAATTCACTCCATTATGCTACATGATTTGATCTTCAAAATCACTTCAATTACAAGGCACACTTTCTCTCTTTCATGGTGAATTTCTATAACAAATATTAAGGAATATTAAACTTGCACTTTAATAGTTGTTTAGGATACAATATGCATGCAAGAATATAAAAGGGGTTTTCAAAAGTTTGGAAAAATAATTACAAAACCCCTTATAACTCCCAAGCTCCATCATCAAACTCACGAGTCCCCTTAAATTATTAGGTCAGTTGACTTAAAATTCAAGACCATGGGCATATTTCAAATGTAATGATTTAACTTTTTAAAACTTAGTCAAAAAATATCCATCATTAGGGCATCGAGTAAAAACTCTCGAACCCTAAAATCTCCCTCATTCTCCACTTTGCATATTTTTGGAAAAGAAACTCTGCTGTTGATTGTCATCGAATAGGGTTTGTAGCTCAAATCCTCACCATTCTTACAATTTCTGATGATTTTCTTGAAGATTCCTACAGGAAATGGATGGTAAGTCCTCCTCTATCACAAATCTAGTGATTGAACTTCATTTCAAAACACTTTTTTGGCCCTTACAGTCATGGCTTTGCTTAAATTTCTGATGTATTCTCATTATCTTTTTTGTTGAATCTCTCCTTTGTATTTGATGCCTCCATTGGGGAGTCTTTGAACTTTCTTTGCCACGAAATTTGAAGGCATTTCTATCTAATGAAATCAACAAAAATCTCAAGTAAGCTTTGACTTGATTTTTTCTCTTTGTCTTCTGGTGATACTATGCTCGATTCGAGCCAGATAATGCAAAAAAGGAATGATGAAATTGTTTTCTACGTTTTTGTGTCTTGATCTTCATGGGTAGGTCGCGGCCATGAACTAGGGCATTTTGGGTTTGCATTATTTCATATAAGCTCGAGGG